>JAQQAE010000423.1:0-33889 GCA_029823295.1 Pseudamia nigra
ATGCAGAAATTATCCAATGGGAGGCTCGTACCTATTTGCTTAGTTAAATCCAGGTGGTGACCATTTTTTTTGGCCAGGCACTGTATGTAAAATGGTCAGCCTTGGTTACATTTTCTTGATGTGTACTTGCATTTTATCAGATGTTTCTCTGCATCGAAACATATTATTCAATGTTAACCCTTAAAATAACATTACCATTTAGTATTACTTGAAGACTAAAATATTACAGATGTATTTTTGTAAACAATGTGAGCAAAATATTAAGATATTAAATCATTTTAAACATATTTTCTTCCTAAATCATGTCAGATTTTCACCAGTAGTGGTACTGAAAACAGTAGCTTCCATAATCCCATGCTACTTCACCATGCCATCTACTGCCTTTGTCTTTTACATTTTCAGTGACACACCCCATAGCAGTCAAACTTACATACTGTGTTTAAATACCATTACTGTAGGAATCACATGAACCAGTCCCAGATCCTAAAGATGTGCCCGTCTTAATGCAACTTAGACTATTGGATCAAAGAGACTCCACTGCAAAGGTACATCCTGTCACCTAAAAATGTTTCGACAACAAGTTTTACATGTGAGATGGATTTAAACATATATTGTAACTTATTGTTTTCTCTTCAGCTGAACTGCGCAGTTGCAGTCCCACCTGACATCTCAAGCGATGCCACAGTAAGTCTGTTATTATCCTCATTAAACAGCAGCTGTAGTCAGTTTCTAATCATATAAAATACAGTCCACCCATTACTAACCCCTGTTGAAGAACATGTTGTTTCATGTCACTCATCTTCCCAAACATCATCTCCCACCTTCTCTGTCAGTGTTCTGTGTGGGTAGTTTCTGGCCCTGCCTCCAGCAGTGACATTACAGTGATTGATCCAGCTCGGTCCAACACAGTTTTGGATCAGTTCACCCTCCCTCCCACATCTCCTGCCCTCTGCATTTGTGCTGTGCCTCCCATAGGTCAGTTCCAGTACAAGGCAGCAGCAGCTGTCTACAGAGTACTTATCTGTGCATGTGTTAACCCCACATAGCATACTGACATTACACTGGAAATCCTGGAAAGTCACTGTTTACTCAGTGTTTCCTTTGACAAATTCTTTCTGGCCTTTTGTCAGGTGACACTTTGGGAACTGTGTGGATTGGTACTCAGGAAGGAAGGTAGTGTTCGCTGAATAAGCACCTAATCTAAAGACAACCATACTGGCTGAGAAAACTCCTTTTCCTCATCTTTCTCCCACTGTCTCTGTCTCACAGTGTACTCATGCACTCAGCCTCTGCTGGCAGGAGGCGCTGTCTACAGTCTGTCTCCCTCATTGAAAGTGTCCATTCGCTCACGTGAGTTCTCTCTGCTATATTTAATACTAAAGTATTTGGGGTTATGTTACTTGTGTTAATGTGACAGTGAATGACTTTATCCAGAAAACTTTCAAAATAACAATTGTGTTGACTGAATCTCACAGGTACACCCAGGGTCAAGTCATAGCTGGTTTAGCTGATGGCTCCTTAGCATTTTTCTCACACAGTTCAGGTAATAACTTGGATTTGTATCTAAACTATTATTCCCTACATGTATTACTGAGGTGTGGTGAGGGTTATATAAGGTACTTATAGGAAGTGTATTACCCATAGTAGAGCACTGTCAGCATGGCCCCAGTTTGGAGAAACACGAGTACGGGAAACCAAGAAATGTATTGCTGTGTATGGCGCAATAGCAACTGCTGTATTTTAATACTTTATTTTAGTTGGAGAAAATAGGTTTGTCTAAAAATTGACTGTGAGTTCAAGAGTATGCTGTGTTTTTAATATTTGAACCACGTAGTTTACCTTTAGCTAGCTTCTGACTGAAACTGAAATTGTTATTTCACTCCTTCCAGTAAATATACATAAGGGTTCATCACCAGTGCGTCCTCTCCAAGACCTCCGCCCTCACTACAGCCAACCAACCACTGTCAAACAGCATGCACAAAATCAGCAGTACCAACTTACATAATTAAGCATACATCCACATATAAAAAATAGGGCTGTCTAAATTAATGCGTTAATCCTGATTAACTCATTTGCATAATTAGTTAGACACAATGCAATTAATGCATTAACGCGATTGATGCCCAATAACTCATACATCAAGGAAAAAGTGATGAAATTTTATGTTACATTTGACCACCTCACTGCCAACTTATTTAGTATTTACTGCTTCAAAGTCAGTTGAAATGTAAAAGTATAAGTCTTTACACATTTTGAAAAACATTACATTAGTTACTGATGCACGCAGTGAACCAAGTGTAAAAAAGCAAAAACATCTCAGCAGAACATTACAGAGGTTCTGTTAAGTTCTACAAAGCAGAACTGCAAATAAGTAATTTTAGTCGAGTGTCTATATCACCTTCTGTCATGAGTGGTTTTGCTCCCACAAAATGAAATACAACAAATGGGTATTAATCGTGACTAATCAAAATTAATCCAGTGACCCTGTGATTGCACTAAGGGGTTTGGTGAATTGGTCATTCTAAATTGTCCATAGGCATGAATGTGAGTGTGAATGGTTGTCTGTCTCTGTCAGCCCTGCGATGAACTGGCGACTCCTCCAGGGTGTACCCTGCCTTCACTCAAGTCAGCTGGGATAGGCTCCAGCAATCCCCCCCCGACCCTCACGAGGATTAAGGGGTAGAAAATGGATGGATGGATGGATGGATGGATGGACCCTGTGATTGATTTAGATTAATAATAAATGGGTATTAATTGTGATTAAACAGCCCTAATAAAAGATAAACAATCATAAAGAAATAAACATACCACGCTGGCTGCACATACCAAGGAGCAATAAGAAAAGGAATGACAAAAAACAAACAACACTTCTTGTACTGTTCACAAGCCCATGCTGCCTCCACATGCCATCCTGAAAGAGTGTGACAACTTAAAACAGTCCTTCTGGAAACATACATAATGTAACTTGTGCCCATGTGATGCACAAAATAACAATTATTATTGGAAAGCAAATTTCACAAAAAAAAAAAAAAATAGGGGCCGTCTTTCATGGCAGTCCTACTAACAATTCTGTGTCAATACTCCTGTGTGCATCTCCAAAATGAGGCCATCCTGACCACAATCTGACCGAGCTTTAAATTTAGCTGTAACCAAATCTGAAGTTAATATTTAGATGTACTGTTGTGATAAACAGATGGCTGGAATCTGCAGTCACATACAGTGATGCCCCTTGGGTCAAACCCTTTGCAGCCCATTCGCTGTTGTCTGGCAAAAGGCGGTCGTATGTGGGTGGGATATTGGAACAGAATCCATGTGGTTGACATTGAGAATAAGAAAGTGGAGGTAACTACTAATACTTTGGCCTGAAATCACACTGCCTTTGAACCCAACACCATCATAATCACCATCTTTTCATTTTTCTTCAGCAAGCCTTCTCCGTATCTGAGCGCAGTGAGCAGCAGGTGCGTTTCCTGTGTGCTGGTGGGACCGGTGTCTGGACATCCTGCAGGCTTGACACAATCCTCAGGTTGTTTGACTGGTCGACAGGGCGGCCGTTACAGGAAGTTGATTTCAGTGCTTTGGTCACCAAAACATTAGGTGGTTTGCATTTTTTTCTCCTTATTATAGTTTCATGTGTAAAAACATACAGTGTTACATACAATATATCTGAGCAGCGGTGTCTACAGCATTTTAAGAATCATTACGTCTCAGTATACAATATTGCTTCCTTATAATGAGAGTTGAGATTTCAGAAATATTTATAAGGTGTTCCAATATTTTCCATGATAGTACCTTTTGTTTATTTTATAATATTCCAATGTAGAGTAGGGAGAGAATGAATTGTACAGCATCTGTGTTTTTATGTAAATCAGTGTTTTATTTAGAAGCCTCTGATTTTAGCATCATGTTCACCACCCCCTGTGGTTGTGGGGCAACAATTTGTAATAATCCAACTGACTGTCAGACTTTCAAAAAGTTTAAATGAATTGTTATTTTTGGCCATGTTTATACCATGTTTAAAATGCACATATAAGGTTTTCTGATTTCAGTTTGCTCCCCTTTGTGATAGGTAAATTTCAGCTAACACATCTGTGCCCCTATTGGCAGGTCAAGCCTTCCTGACACTGTCACCTCTGCAGATCTCCTCTCTCACTGTCATCTCTGGCCGTCTGTGGGTGGGCACAGGAGGCGGGGCAATCCTCTCAATACCATTATCAATAAGTATGTTTCTGCAGACAGCAAGTGTTGATGCTTTTAATTGCACTGATCTGTACTGATGTTCTCAATTAATGTTTGCAGCATCAGAGGCAGTTTCTATCCCATACTGCTCCACTGCATCAGCTCAGCTCTGTTATCATGGACACAGACAAGCTGTCAGATTCATTATTGCTGCACCTGGTAAGAGTTTGTTCCGAATGTACTAAACATTATCATTGCAGACTGAACTTGTGTGTCACATTATCTTTCTGAGTGACTAAATAATAGTTATGCTACAGGTTGCTTGATCACCTCACCTGGCAGCAGCACTGTAACAACCTCTCAGCTAATCCTCAGTGGTGGAGAAGGCTACATCAACTTTAGAATTGGTAAGGCAGGGAATTTCAAATAACATGACTGTCAACTTGTTAAAATGTTCTTACTTTTGGGTCACTAGTTTCTTTATTCATAGCCATTTATAATGCCTGTTGTCTTTTAGGAGATGATGCCAGTGATGGCTCAGTTGAGTTGTCCCAAACCACACCTCAGCGGTCTGAACGTAGTCACATGATCATCTGGCAGATTCCTAGCCCTGCTGTGCCCAGCCCTGCACTCTGATGTCCCTCAGAAAGAAGGATAAAAATGCAGCAGAAATAAACTTTACACCAGCAAACTGAAATGGTGCTTTCATGGACTTAATTAAGTCTGTTCTCAGTATGATAGCAATAAAAAATCCTCTAACTTATGATAAATATGATAATTGATCCTTCATCCTTGTTTACCTCATTCTTTGTGCACTTATTGTTTGACTGGGTTAGCCTAATGGATAATGACGCCTTACTGTGTATTGTCATCTGTTTGTTGTGGAGTTGGTCAGTATTCAGTTTTACAGATTGTATTCGTGCTTTTGTCCATTTCCCCAATTTTTTTGTTTCAGTTTATAACCATTTACTGTTGCATTCATATTCTCTGCCAAACCCTTGTAGACCTGTCTAATATTTTGCTTAAAAATTGTAGCTGCTGTGTCCATATTATGATGTTAAATGTGAACTGAAAGCGGGTGATCTTCTCTCAGCCTAAAGACGGTCAGACCTTCTCATGATTTACCCACTGCATTGAGATTAAGGGTTACATTTTTTGACTTGTATGTCTGTTGTGAGTGCTGAATCAAATGTTAGTGCACCATACCTGTTTACTTGTGTTGAGATGACAAATAACTGCACATTTTTAAAAGTCTGTGTGTAAATGAGTGTGAGGAAAAGCTCCTGTTCTGTGGAACCTATTTTCTTAATCAGGTTTTTGATTCCTCTCTTTGATGTCATGAAATGGTTGTCTTTCTTTTTGTGCTTTAAATTGAATCAGAAAATATGGTAAATTAATTCTTTCAAGTGTTGTATGCAGTATTTATATTTAACATGAAAAAATTATTTGGGGCACACATTAATGTCAAACTAGCCCACACTCAACTCTTCTTGTAAAGAAGATATAAGTACCTGTATCGGCTCTAAGTCAAACGAATGTAGTCACTGCTGTCATTAAAAATGTCTTAAATGTTGATGCGTTTTTTTAGCTTATTTATTTTGAATCAACACATGAAGAACTATTTAATTTTAATGCAATGAACAATAGTCTTACATTACAACTCTTAGAGTAGTACATGTAGATTATAGATGATGCAAATTATCTCCACATGAGTTACTAGTTTCTGTCCCCCTGCCCTGCTGCGTTATTCTCAGTCACTAGGGTTTTCGTCCTCCACATCTATGTCAGGTTGCTGCGGCTCCTAGGCATCCGTATCCTGCGGCTCACAGAACGTGCGAGGCGATCCACAGCTCCGATCATAGCACCCCCAAGCTCCTTTTGGGATGTGAGGCCTTCAATGTTGCCACTGTACCAAACAACCCAGCCTAACAGGGAGAACAGCACCATCAGAGCTCCAGAGTACACCAGCAGATCTCCAAAATCGCGTCCTTTAATCTCCAGTGAGGCAAAGACACCAATCAACAGAAGAATCACACCCAGCAAGTCCATCAGTACAGCAAACACCAGGGCCACCTTACAGTGGGACAGACCGTCATATTTTGGTGCCATGACTGGACAGAGAAAAGAGTAACTGCATCTTAATTGTGTTAAATGAAACGTTAAAAATTATACATAGAAATAAACAAACGATGTGCCCACGTAACACAATCATACACATTCTTTTATGGTACAGACTACAAACAGCGAAGGGTGCCACACCTGTCCTGTATCAGACGCTGTTTAGACCACATTACACAGCAACATGTCACTACCCACAACATTCATCAAATCCAACACCTCACTAACTTACCGTGGAAGGTTAGCTGAGTCTTTCAAATTTAAAAAAGTGTTAATAATGGCTGCTGAACGTTTTTAAATCTGTTTCGACCGACTGGTAAAAAGTCACCAGTCAACAATGAAACCTGACACCTCGTCACCTGCAATACCTGTCCTGCACTTCTGCTCAGTGATGACTGAGAGAAGACAGACACATGGATGGATGCATTGTTAGAAAAAACTTGCGAGCCCACAACATTAAATATTTAATATACATATAACGATGTGATCAGCATGACTAATAGGTCTCAGTTTCTTTAATACACCCCTGTCAGTACAATCATTACGCGCGGAAATGACGCAAGAAGAACGTGTTGAGAAAAAAGCGATAATTGTTATTGTTAGCTTGTTAGCTAGCGGAAGAACTCGGGAAATGGAGATATGACAGAGTAATAACGTCTTATTACATGTGCACGATTAAGTTATTACAAACGTAAAGTGGTATGTACCAATTTCTGCATCATATGTCGGTAGAACGGAGACGCCATTTACGTGTGACTCAATAAATGTAACACTGAAATGAATGGAAAGACGAGAATAGAAATTTTATTTTCTCAGCTAAATTCTGGCTAACGTCTGGCAGGCTAACAAGCTAACAGCGCTAAGCTAACGATATGTCGCTCCACAATGTGAAGACATTTCTAGACATATTCACACTTGTGTTCAATTATCACATCCAGTTGAATTGCAGAACGTCATAGTAGGCGATATTTCAGCTTTGCAACATTTTATTCACTGGCTGCTTGTTAAGTATGACTTAGCGGTGAAAAAGCTGTAATCACATTAAATAATTACTGTAGTTGTCAGATAAATGTGTATGTACAATGAAACATCCAATAACCACGCTCGATCTTGTACCTAGCCCAAAGTTATTTTTATGTTGGTATGAAGTCATCTTCTTGTTGTTTAGATGGAAGACGGAAACAGGACTGATGCTACTACATCCTCATCCAAGAACCACACAGGTTCACTCCACCTGCAGAGTAAGATACTCAAAGCTGCATACAGTGCATTCATGTCTTTTTAAACAGGCACAAGAGTTTATGCATATTGTCTCTGGTGCAGCTCCAAAAAATGAGGATACCTATGAAATAGCCATCCCATATGAGGAGAGCGGCTTTGAGCAGCAGAGCTTTTTTAACCAGAGTGATCAGAATTTTGATGGTGAGCAGCCCAATAAGTAGAATAAACTTTCATCTCTAAACTAACATATAGTAAGACTTAACATGAGGTTTTGTCCTTCACAATATTAATGATTTTCCAACTACATTGTTTGTTCAGAGTCCCCCCCTTCGGCTGGACCATCTACAGTCAGCAACTCATATATGGTGATCACTAACCTACGGACTCAGCTACAGATCTCTCTGGAGAAAAACTCTTGGCTGCAAAAAAGAATTGAGGACCTGGAAGAGGAGAGGGACTTCCTTCGTTGCCAGCTGGATCGCTTCATCTTTTCCACAAAGAGCCAGGCACAGGATCAGAGTCACAGCCAGTACAGTAATGGTGAGAACATGATGTGACAGATGTAAAATTATAACCAGAACTCAAACGAGATGTTGTTTAGAGGCACAAATTTTACAACATAAATTTCTCAGGATGTTGAACAGTAGTTTATTTTTTTCCATAGGCTACGAATCTAGACGATTTAACTGGAGAGGAAGGAGAGATGAAGATCGTCCCACTGGTAAAAACAATTATTTTTGCATAAAATTGTGCTTAAATACAGCTTTTAGTTCTAGTTGACATAGTTCAACTTATGAAGTCTCATTGAGTATGTGTGTCCTTTCTGAACAGAACAACAGAAGACAGATTCACAGCATTTCCCATCACGTCAGTTTATCCCACGAAGGCCTGGTCCACCAACAATGGTGCCTTCTAAAAACCATGTCTCAAGTCCAATAACCAGTCAGCTTGCTTCTATGAATGCTTTGTTCACCTCTACACAGTCTCAGTCTCTTTTGCAAGGGCACAGCCATAGCACCTCTAGTTCCGCAGCTGCTGGCAGCAGTGGAAGCGCTAACAGTACAACAAGGCCATCCATAAATGACATGAGTGCAAGTAGTAACGTGGGTCCAGGTAAGACAAATCGAATGGCATAAAACTTTATATTACTTCAGATAATGTGATCAAATTTGAATGTCTTCTGAATTTGACTGAGAAGATAATCTATTGTTTTGTCAGACTCCCTTTCACTCTTGGGAGAATCTGATGAGTTTTTGGAGCAGGATGGCTACCTTGAGGAGGAAGAAATGATATCAGGTGAAGATGTACTGCCAGATGCCATTAACAACAACAGACATCCTTTAAAGAGAAGACGGGTTTTTCGAGCTCCAAGAGAGAGACAGAGAGGTAAAGGACTGATCCAATAACAAAACAGAGCTTTTCATGGTCTTACTTGTACTGTAAAGACAAAGGAGGGATAGTGAATATATCGGTAGTAGGATGCTGAGGTTGGAACTGCCAGGCAGAAAGCCTAGAGGAAGACCAAAGAGGAGATTTATGGATGTGGTGAAGGAGGACATGAAGGTCGTTGGTGTGAGATAAGAAGATGCAGAGGATAGGGTGAGATAGAGGCAGATAATTTGCTGTGGTGACCCTTGAAGGGAATAGCTGAAAGGAAAAGAAGACTTGTACTGTACAGACTCAAGTTAAATCTTGTCATCTCTTGTGTTTTAGTGAAAGATGCTGCCGGAGTGCTGTTTCGCTACAAAAAGATTCTTCTTACATACCAGCGTCTGAAAAATATGTCCAAAGCCTTCCAGATCCATGGTGTGGATCGCAACACAGTGGCTTCCACCACACCCATTGCTGAGCTGCTACTAGTGGCTCCAGAGAAGGTTGCAGAGGTGGGAGAGTTTGACCCTTCTAAAGAGAAGTTATTGGACTATGCACGGCGTTGCTACACTGCTCTAGATGAGGAGACACTGAGCAGGGTGCAGGCGCTGAAGAAGAATAACCTTCTTCTGCCAATCTCCTATAGGTTCAGACACTAAGACCGAAAACTTCAGGGTGGTCTCAGATTTGGCATTTTTATCTGCAATACACTTGTTACAGTATGATTCTGCTTTTAGTTAAAATGTTGGTGATATTTTAAATTGTTCCTCCTCCTAACAATATAGAGACTGTTTTTACTTTTAACACTGATACTGCTGCATTATGCCGTGATTCCTGTAAAAGTTGTTTCAGATCCCTTGCACATGTCGTGTCCCTAAAACAAACACAGAGTGTCACTTCTTATGCCTCTGGTATTGAGGCCCTTTTTTGTGTTACAATAATAACATTTGTAAAATACAGTGCAGATCATTAAATATTATTCTACAGGATATTTGTAACAAACATAATGTAGCTTTTGGTTCTGTGTTAAAATGTGGTGGTTAATCACAAATCTAAGACATGAGCTCCAGCAAAGCAAAGAACTTTGCAGAATAACAGATGGATGGTGTATTATTGCTTTCCAATGCTCCACTATAGTGCATGTGAGAAGAGATATTTGATGGACAGTAGTTTATAGTTATCTTGTGAATATGAACAATTTTCATAACAGCAAACATTAATCTTATTATAACATTTATCATTTTAACTGGTACGGTTAAAAGATACCTTAAGTTAAATGGGTTTTTGAAACTTGTGATTTGCAATTCAATAATTTATGTGATTTATGCCCTTGATACTGTCAGGTTATATGGCTTAAAAGCAAATGTAAGGTGCACTTGAACTGTTCTGTGAGACTTGGCAAAATCATGCAACACCCCAGTACTTTAAAAGACCAGTTTTGTTTTTATCAGGTATATACTGATTAAATCACATACATCTCACTTAAAAAGTACTGATGATTTACCAGTACGGTACTTATCATTATGACTGAAATGTCATTAGGATTTCTCAAAAAATGTGCATTTACTCACCACTCACTGAAACCTAATTATTCCCACTTCTAAGGTAAAGTAATAGCTGTAATTAAAACATTTCATTTCCTGAAGAAATTTATTTGCTGTTATCTAAGACTGGCATAGTTATTGTCTTCGTTATATGCAAGTGTGTAAATAAGATTTGTTCCTGTTACTATAACTCATTGTGTACTTTATTGACGTTTTGTCTTGACCAGTGTGGCTTTACTTTGAGCACTTTATTTTGTAATTTTCTATCTCCTATTCAAATAAAGTAAACCTTTAGCCTTAAGTATTTTTCTCATTGAATGTTTTGAATTTATCTTGCTTTTTAAGACTACAATCTCAGTCAGACAATGTGTTTGTAGCACAATAAAAAGACGTAGTCGTTGAGAATTTCATAATCACTGTTCATAAGCGCTATAAAGTAGAGAAAAGGAGAAATTCACCCCTGACCGAGGCACACTTTTTTTAAAATCCACCGGAAACTAGCTATACATCAACTTCCGGTGTCACGGAGTACCTGGGAGACGGAGCAAAAAAGCGGGCATACCGAAATCTTTATTGTTTCATTAGTCTTAAAGCGTCCACAAGCGTACGCATTTGACTTATAAAGCCAAGTATCTGCGCTTTGTGGGCAAGTGAGCCACTGGGACTCGCATTTGGCGTTGAAAAGAGTCTCATTCATTCGGCTATCGCAGAAGCTAGTTAGCTAAGTGTCTCGAGCAGCAGGCCTTTTCTTCTGGACTTTGCTACAAGCTAATTTGCTAACAGTAACAGGCTAGCCAATGCGAACACGTTTTCTTTCTCAATGATTCTGTTTGTTACGTTGTTATAAATACCACAACGCTTATGTGTGATTTAGTTGGCACTTTTTGGTAATTCCGTTATCTAGCGGGCTGCAAGTAAAGGCTAAAGTACTTCAGCTATATTAGCGAAGCACTTGTTTTTAAAAGTATTCACTTTGTTGCTAGCATAAGCTAGCCACCGCCAACTGAACAACGCAGTCGCGGAGAACGTAGTAGCCTCCAAGCCCACAGGGATGTCGGACTTCGACGAATTTGAAAGACAGCTTTCTGAAAACAAACAAGGTAAACAGTACGAGGTGTTGCTTCATGATATTGTTTATTTAAGATGTCGCCATCAGGACAGTGTGGCGGCGTGGATATGTCTATTTACTGGAATATATTGTGAGAACCTTTATCGTGAACCTTTCAATGAGATGCAGCTGTGCCATTGCCCCTCAGTCATTTCTGTTTGTTTATGTAACTCATATGGTCAGCTGTTTTGTTCAAACCGCGTTTGCATGTAGCGGTAATTTGCTTCGTCTCTTGAAGACAAAGCTATTCTGTCGTGGTAGTACTCCTGCCAGCACCAGCTGACCAGTGAGACAGTCTGACATACATATTCTGTAATGCGGATAAGTACATACTGTATTTGTATTTAAACGCACTCCATTTAATTGTAAGATATGTATGTGCTTTCTGGTTTCTTTCTGCGAACTGGTAGCTGCCACTGCCTTCATCCCACTTTAAGCTCTCTTAAACTGAAGTTTACATCACACCTAGGGGTGAACGAGTTAGCCATAACGAAGGTCTAAGGATGTTACTCATGTGCCAAAAATACACATTATGACTTTTGGCATAAAAATAAAGTCTACATACTTGGAACTCAATTAAGAGGTATTGTTAAGCATTGTGTAGTGTGCTCAGGGGTGTTTGCTTTCTAAATTTATGAAGTATGTCTTTATATTAACTAATAATGATAATCATTCCTCAGTCCTTAAGTATTCATATTTTTGTGCTAAGCTGTTGTCATTTTAGTTACATATTTTAATGTATATTAACTGTCATTTTTATCCCATAGCTGAAAGGGACAAAGAGAACCGTCACCATCGCCGCTCCTCTTCCCGCAGCCGAAGCAGAGAAAGGAAAAGAAGAAGCAGAGACAGGGATAGACGCAGCAGGGATCGCCGTGGAGACAGTAAGGAGCGTAGGCACAGACGCAGGTTAGTACTTTTCATGCAGCTACAGCAAGCTATAAAACCTATGTGTTACCTCAGGACCACAAATTGGAAACATAAATGTACATCAGACAAACATGCTCTATTTCCTGTCTGTTATGCCACTCTGGGGCACACAAACACATTTTTGCCACTCCAGCATGTTTTTACACTTGTTACTTTGTCTTGGCAACTAAACGGTAGCTACTGTGATGTGTTTATAAATGCCAAATTCCAGCATACACATGCACAAAATTTCTCCCTGATGAAAATCAACCCAAATAGCTCAGTGTCTCTGGTGTTGAGCCAGTCTCAATAGTTTTTTTTTTTTTTTGGAATATATTTATTTTTACGTAAGAAGACCATACATTTCATTGAGTCTAGTGGCGGTTGCCAGAGTAACTTGTATATGATACTAATGATGGTATTCCAATTAAGTTATCCAGTGGTACTTGATACATTGCAAGACAATCATCTGCAATCATGATGTAATTGAATAGAGAAGAATACTCCCTTTCTTGCAGAAAGCAAGGATTGCGTATCATTAATTGCATTCTGGTGTCAGATTTACAGGACTTTACAATTGAGATGAAACAATGTATAAAAAGTACATGTAGTTTTAGCTTAGTGTCTTTTTAACACACGCTACAAGTGCGATATAAATCATGATGATTTGCACTGGTGTATTTTGTTCACATTACATTCACTTTCACACAGGCAGCATCGCATGCCAGCTGTTAAACTCACTGAATGTGCATGGTGTCTTCTGTATTCGAGAGGACTGTACACTTTTTGCCAGGGCCACTAAGAGATTTTTGAATTTCATTAGGTTCACAGAAATTTAGATGGTATGGTTATGAAATTGAAATATTGGTGAATGCAATGATTGATCTGATAGAAATGTAAAACCTTCCAATGTCATTTCAGCTCACCATCCAGCTACACCCAGGACAATGCTGGAAGGTAATACAACAAAGTAACACAAAGTCGGATTGTCCAGTATTGCCACAACAGCAATTTAATGACACCCCCACCCCCCAATTCCACCAGAAATTTCAAAAATGTTTAGTATATAGTTGTGATTAGGAGTAAATGTAGTCATGGTCAGTTTTCATTACCCTTAACATTGTGTGTACTTTGCACTATTAGTTCAGTTTGTCCCAATTACTGTATTTTGCAGATGTAAAATTAAAGGATAATGACTTGATTAGCACAACCCCTTCAAAAAAGTGATAAAATTAAGTAAAAAGTTCTGACATTTTTTTCATTCTGTAATTTTATATCATCAAAATAAAGTAGTCAAAGTAACAGAACAGAGTTGTTTTGAAAACATAGGCTGACAAAGATGTAATCATTTAGAGCTCAACCAGTGACCTATTTTTATGTATGAGTTTTTTTAATTTGATTTCTCCTTCTCTAATAGTCGTTCACCTCACCGTGAGAAGAAGAAGAAGGTGAAGAAGTACTGGGATGTTCCTCCCCCTGGTTTTGAGCACATCACTCCCATGCAGTACAAAGCCATGCAGGGTAAGGGTCTTTGTTTTCTGAGTAGTTGATTCTCTGTCAACAGGCTTCTTATTTTCAGAGTTAGTTTTTTTTTTTTAATTATTATTTTGGTATATGTTACTGCTGTGCCTAGTTTAACTTGACCTCATAATTTTGTAATGTACACAACCAGATACTGTATGTTTTTATTGCCAAATATAATTATTGATTGTTAAATCTAATCCATCTGTTGCTATCCAGCTGCAGGCCAGATCCCAGCCACAGCCCTCCTGCCGACCATGACTCCAGATGGCCTGGCTGTTACTCCCACCCCTGTCCCTGTGGTGGGCAGTCAGATGACCCGACAGGCTCGCCGACTCTATGTGGGCAACATCCCCTTTGGTATCACAGAGGTGATGAGAAGAATAGATCTTACTTTCAAACTGAGATGTCTGGCTTCTTTTTGTTGACATAACCGTGTCTTCATTAAACACTCTTAATCTTGTCCATCCTTTCTGTTTAGGAGTCAATGATGGACTTCTTCAATGCCCAGATGCGTTTGGGTGGGCTTACTCAGGCCCCTGGAAACCCTGTGCTTGCAGTACAGATCAACCAGGACAAGAATTTTGCCTTCCTTGAGGTAAGATAACTTCTTGTAATTCAGTGTACTGTATGAAGCAATTTTTGACAAATAATTTGAGTAACTATTATCTCTTGTTATGGTGTTTTTGTGTAGTTCCGTTCCGTCGATGAAACGACACAGGCGATGGCATTTGATGGCATCATCTTTCAAGGCCAGAGTCTGAAGATTCGCCGTCCCCATGATTACCAACCCCTGCCTGGAATGAGTGAGAACCCCAGCGTTTATGTACCTGGTACATTGATTACACTATTTTTTTTTTTTTTTTTTTATCTCTGCTTGTGGCCTAACTGATATGGAATCTGCTGTCTGTGCTTCAATGTCTCAACTTTTGTGTCTCATGTAGGTGTGGTGTCAACAGTGGTGCCTGACTCGGCCCACAAGCTCTTCATTGGCGGATTGCCCAATTACCTGAATGACGACCAGGTCTGTCTTCATACTGGGATAAATGTTACAGTGGCTATAAAAAGTCTACACACCCCTGTTCGCATGCCAGGTTTTGTGATGTAAAAAATTGACACCAAGATTGATAATTTCACAACTTTTTCCACCTTTTAATGTGACCTATAACCTGTACAACACAATTGAAAAACAAGCTGAAATCTTTCAGGGAGGAGAAGTAAAAATAAACAACTGAGATAATGAGGTTGCACAAATGCGCACACCTTCTTATAACTGGGGATGTGGTTGTTTTTGGATTTAACCAGTTCCATTCAAACTCATGTTAAATTGGAGTTGGCACGCCCGTCACCATTTAAAGTGCCTTTGATTAACCCCAAATATAGTTCCGCTGTTGTAGTAGGCTTTTCCTGACATTTTTGTAGCCACATCTTCCAGCACAAGCCATGGTCCGCAGAGAGATTCGAAAGCATCAAAGGGATCTCATTGTTCAAAGATATCAGTCAGGTGAAGGGTACAAAAGAATTTCCAAGGAATTAAATATACCATGGAACACAGTGAAGACAGTCATCATCAAGTGGAGAAAATATGGCAAAACAGTGACATTACCAAGAACAGGACGTCCTTCCAAAATTGATAAGATGAGAAGAAAACTGGCAAGGGAGTTTGCCAAGAGGCCAACAGCAACATTGAGGGAGCTGCAGACATTTCTGGCAAGTACTGGCTGTGTAGTACTTGTCATTTGAACAAGGGCGTGTAGACTCTTTATATCCACTGTATGTACTTGGCAAAACTGAAATTGATGGCACCTTTATTACAATTTCTTTTGCATTCAAACTGCAGGATTCAGTAATCGGGTGGAAGAAAACATGAAAATTTGAAAATGTACTTTTTGAAAATGTCTTTCTGTAGCTCTCTCGTCTCTTTTCAAACCAAACACATTATTAACGTAGACAATATTCCTCTATTGAAAAGAAATGTGAAGTCAAATATCACAATTGGAGGAAGATGCTGTGTGGCTGTTGTGATTAGTTATGGAGCAAAAGTGTAGAATTACACTAGTCTTAACAGCAAGCCATATTTAAAGCAGTCAGTCAAATATGGAAAACTTCCTTCACTAGTTACATTTTCTACAGCTTGTAAACTGAGCTAATTTTGTCAGACCGTTTGTATTACAATATGCTAATACTTGGGAGTTGTTAATTGATCAAAAATTGGGAAATTCAAACTGCTTATTTTAAGTATTAAAGTGCTTTGTTTTAGTTTTCTGTAACTGAAACCAATTGTAGGGTTCTTACAGTATTTAGTGTACACATCCTGATGACATCCCTCAGGCAAGAGAGACTTAGGTAAAAATTTAGAATTTTGTGCAGGTTAACCTTTAGATATGGTAACATTTTATAAATCACTAATTCTGGAATAACTCTTTTGTCTTAGGTGAAGGAGCTGTTGACATCATTTGGCCCCTTAAAGGCCTTCAACCTGGTGAAGGACAGTGCTACAGGCCTCTCCAAAGGATACGCCTTTTGTGAATATGTTGATGTCAATCTTAATGACCAGGTAATGGTGTGTTCTGTTTTGAACGATCAGAGGTTTTACGTATCCAAACATTACAACCATATGCAATTGTGTTGGTTTATCAATATTTTTGTAGGCTATTGCTGGGCTGAACGGCATGCAGCTGGGAGACAAGAAGCTCCTGGTTCAAAGAGCCAGCGTGGGATCGAAGAATGCCACTATGGTGAGTGAATCTTTAAGCAGGTTGACTTTTTTTTTTTTTTTTTGAGTAGACTGTTATAGTATTCATTGTTTTGTTTACAAATCAGGATGTTTAAGGGACCAGTATGTAGAATTTAGGAGACTCTAAATGCAGAAATGTGATATAATATTTATAGCTAGATTTTCATGATTGTGTCACCTTAGAATGAGCCGGAGGGAAGGTGAGTAGGATCTTGGTTGCAATCTGCAAAGTTACCTGTAGATGTCACTAAAATATAATACCACTTTCAAACCAACCACCAGGGTTGGTCTGACCCTACTTTTGACAATTCATACCAAGCCGGTCAACCCAGGTTCATCCTGGGTCATGGCAAGTCAGACTGGACTCAGGTTGATGCATACTCATGAATGTCGGGGCTAAAAATGGGTGGGAGGACAACATGTTGTGTTCAGGTGCAGACAGCACGTTACGTTAGGCAACAGTGTTTCTTCTCTGATCTGTCCGCTCGAGCTGGAGGACAGCTGCACAGGGTTGGTGAGCACTGTGTCCAAAAATCCTGTGACATGGCTTGTAGTACAGCCTGTCCATTCACCCAACACCACTTCTGTTTTTGTTGTGGTCGTGAATCTTCATGTACTGTTTTTATTTTTTCAGTGTCTTCATTTTATTGGTAATCTGTTTTTGGGAATGGCGGCTGCCTCTGGATCATCAGCATTGTTATGTAGACATACACTATGTTGTCTCTCACTGTTGTGGTCAGCTGCCTGGTTATTCCCTTCACTCAGTCTACGACAGGGGTGCTCACACTTTTTCATCATGTGAGCTACTTATAACATGACCAAGTCAAAATGATTTACCTACTGGAAATTTGGTTTGACTACCGGTGGAATCCCCACTCCCAGGCAGCAGATTGGAAAGGGAGAGACGCCCAGAGAGAAGGTTAGTGCTTGTGGAAAACCACACTCCCTGAATACCATGACCTGGACGACTGAGAATCTTCAGACATGAGCCAATATTGCACAACACAATTAACTATGTACATTTTTTGTCATTACCTCAGTTTACTCCGATGACTTCGACACACCTGAAGCGATGCTTCAGTGTGAACAATGACTGCTGTCCATTTGTCCAATTGGCATTTTAGTTCCTTCACCTTTCTCCTTCTCAGCTCGCTTTTCGGTGGGAAGTCAGTCTCGTATGGACGGTACAAAAATTCCGCTCCACATTTCCCTTTTTTGGAATTGAAATTATATACTGGTAGATGAGGCAAACACACTTAGAAAATGTCATCGTGAAAAAAAAAAATCCTCTTCCCATTCAGTATGAAAGTGATAAATTTTTGTCTTTTTACTTGGTCCAGCTCCCCCACTCATTTTTATACTCTTTCTTAAGTTTAAGAGAAAAAAACGAGGGCTAAAAATTGGAGGTAGGTAGCTTGTTAGTTTTGTTGTACTTAGGTTGTTTGCGCATGTGCAGTGACCTAAGTGTCAATAAGTCAAATGTCATTTCACTGGCTGCCCTGTAAATCAATCAAGTGACAGGATGGATGATAGGCTCATGTCCTTTATTTAAAATTTTTTTTTAATGTCATGCGATCTACCCACACTACTCGATGTATTGAGCACACCTGCTGTAAATCAATCAAGTGATGGGATGGATGATAGGCTGACGTCTATTTTTTTTTTTTAAATGTCATGCGAGCTACCGACACTACCTTACATCGATCACGATCGATGTAAAGAGGACTACGGTGAGGAGTTCTTGGATCTCATTATCTTGTCAGATGTCCAAGCTACAGTTGCATCGTTGCAGTACGCCCTCATTCCTGACCAATGCAATTAATTTGTCCCACAAACCCCTCTTCACCCCAACCCAGCTGTTAGCAATCCGGGTTGCTGCCTTTCACACCACCTGCATCGCCAAATGGGGTTGGCTAACCCAGTTTAACCTTTTCATATAAAAAAATCGACCCGGGACCGAAGCTTGGTCTGAAAGGGGTGTAACACATTAAAGATGAAGCAGCTAATAGGCAACACCCCACTGATCCTGTACTAACTTTTACACATCTCTTCTAGACGAGCATAAACCAGACCCCAGTGACGCTGCAGGTGCCAGGTCTGAATAGCTCTGTGACCCAGATGGGTGGTCTGCCCACTGAGGTGCTGTGTCTGATGAACATGGTGGCCCCAGAGGAGCTGCTGGATGATGAAGAATATGAAGAGATTGTGGAGGATGTCCGGGACGAATGCAGCAAGTACGGCCAAGTCAAAAGCATTGAGATACCTCGACCTGTCGATGGCCTGGAGGTGCCTGGAACTGGCAAGGTACCAACTATGTAAATCTTACTAATCAGTGTTATGATATGCTGTACTTTTCTCATAATTTTAATATTTATATTTTAACACTTTTCTGCAGATCTTTGTGGAATTCACATCAGTTTTTGACTCCCAGAAAGCCATGCAGGGGCTTACAGGAAGGAAATTTGCCAACAGGGTGGTGGTGACCAAATACTGCGATCCAGATGCATATCACCGCCGGGATTTCTGGTAGAGGAGGCATAAAGAGAGGAGGGTATTGGGGAGGGAATGAGGGAGGGAGGGGGATGTACACTGCCCATTTCCAAATCAGCTCTCTTGAGTGACATGTAGTGCAACATTTCAGGTCAATCTGGATGTATAATCACATGAAAGTTTGAGTGATATCAGTTAATTGATTGAGATCTACATAAAATCTCTCACAGTTAAAACAGGATTCAAATTGCAAAAGAAGAGGTTTCTTTTCAGTTGAAACAGAGGGTGAGCTATGGGGTGGGAGTGTAGCTGGGAGGGGAATCAAAGATTTTTGAGAAATGTGTGTAATAATGGGTCCAGGGTGGGGTCTACCATTTTTATACTTTGTGACACAGGGATGTCATTTAGGGTGGGAGGGGGGTGCCACACTTTAAGGTTTGTATTTAAATGGAGGTAGCCTGTTTTAAGTACATTAGGAGGGAGATGCAGTAGGGGAACTAACTGGACTATTCTGATGGAGACGAAGAATTGAAAAAAACAGGAGTGTTTGTGAAAGGGAGATGGCTATGGAAGAGATGGTGAGGAAGATGAGGGCATTTTTTGTTTGACCATCAAATGTAGATGTACAGTAGCTATAACACCCACTTCAGTTTGGCCATCAACAGCATTAGACAGACAAGAGGAGACTGCTCAGTTTTTGAATTTTTTGCTTGTGTCTTTGGACTCTTTTCTTTTGGTTCCTTGGTTTTTGTCAGACTACTGCCCCCTTCAGGATGATTGTTAGAGAATCTGTTGTCTAATAGGACTCTATCTGAATGTGAACTGTTACTGTTTCTATCCTGTGTGTGGCTTCACTGAACTGAGCTGTAATATCACCCTGTAATCAGGCCTCAGAGTAACATGAACTGCAGAAAAGAACATTTTCAGTAATCCCCCTCCACCCCCCTTCCTATTTTCTGTATATTTTTTTTTCATGTCCATTTGTGTGCAGCTTTTAACAAATGAGATTGTTTTGTTGCTGCAGTTAGCCCAGAACAAATCTAAGAGGAAATAAACAATGGAAATAAATGAGAGTCACACAGATTGGTATTTAATAGGGATTTATCTTGCCCTTACCAATAAGCCTTAATGTTATTTCATGTCAATTTGCAAAGGAAAGAAATTCGGCTTGCCCCTATATCACTGCTGTCTTCTACGTGCATAGATGTCACAATCTTGTGCTTTATTCTTGCATTACCAGTTTTTTTATTCTCTAATTTCCCTGCAAAATGGGATGTAAACTGTGTTGGACCCGGTTGTTTTTCTGTGCAACGTCTCACCTCTTTTACAAGACCAAATAAACACGTGACTAATACCCTTGACTCTTGTTGTACAGCTGACTCTGAAGGGCAGTACTACACAGTAAAAAAACATAAAATAGACCTGTTGTGTAAAATCATAGCCTGATCTTTTTAAACAATATAATACCTACCTTGATAAATGATGGAAGAATCAAAACAGACAACACAAGTTCATTTAAAATATTTGACACATTAAGGCCTGCAGAAAAAAATGAGTAAATTTGAGCTTGAAATACTGTATAACAATTTCACCTTTAATGACATGTTCTGTAGCTGTTGGTCTGTAGATGTTATAAACTGTCCATGTTTTCTTAACACAAAAGTTGCTTTACTCGTATGTCCCTCATCTTCTGCCCTTGACTGAGGACCACATGTTCACACTGTAGGAGTGTGACTCGGATGCTTTCATTGGATATCACTGGGTGACTGAAGAGCTATTGTTTCAGTAATCCATAACACCTTTGAGATGTTACTCTTTAATTTCTTAAATTTGCTTTTTCAGTGCCACTGTGTCTCTTAGATTCTTTTTCTCTCTGAAACAAATGTGATTTCTTAAATGAGTTAAAACACAAACCACAGCTAGTTTATGAAAGCCGTAAAAGGGCTTTCATTTGTCCTATTTGTTTTCAAATGTTGATTAAAAACTGAATTTACACGATCCTCTTCCTTCTGCCTTTTGCCTCTTCTATGCATTCACCCACTCTGCTGCAGTGAGTGATGACATTCACAGTTAATTATGGAGATGGAGTAGACTGAAGTCACGTGCAGTCACTTTCATTCAGTTAATGGTGTAATTTATCAGGAAGTGCAGTTAATGGTAATGCCCAAAGGATGGAGCTGTTTCAGTTAGATGGGTTACTGCATTACATTTACCATGTAATCTCAGATTTGTATAGAATTGCTCACACCTCTTTGTGGGAAAATCATTGTGGTGTTTAAACAGCCTTTGTTTGCAGTTTAAAAATCCATCCAGAAACTGAAAAGGGGCTGCCTTTTTTCTTTTAGGTCAGTCTATATGTGTACACAGTCTCTGGTAACAGCAATAAAACCTGTATCCATCAGGTATGTATTCAGTGGGAACATCCTGTTAAACATTTACAAAAAAAGCAACAGATCTCTGACATGAAATAATGTCTTGTGGCAGCTCTCTACTGCCCATCTCCATCTGCATCGCTGCACCCCACTGCACAAAACCCAGCAGAGGGCCTCTGATGCAACACTATCCCTTGCTCCCCCAGGGCACAGATAAAAACACAGCTCTCCTGGGCTACTGCAGCCATATCCACATAGGGGGAAAATGTAAAATTGACCCTGCCTCCATTATAGATCAGTAAATTCTAGTTGCTCTACATGGGACCTATTGCATGTTATTAGCAGCCCCCCCCCCAGATCTGATGCTGCAGTGTTGATGATAAATATATTATCTCCCTCTAGTGGTGAATGTAAAACTCAGCTGATGGTCATTGTCATTCTGAGCAGTGCCTCCCCATTGATCTTCATTCAGAAAGATAGAACACTGCAGCATTGGGAGAGTACAACATGGAGGTATGGATGGATGTAGCCTTCTGTGTACATGTGTCCCAATGCATCCAACTGTACAAGACTAAACAAATTTAAAGAATATGACTCCAGAGATGTCAAGGGTATAAATTCATGTCAGGTTGGGTGCCACTTTGTGCATTTTTACACTGTATAATGGGGAAATTTGATATTCTAATTTTGAATGAATCAGAGAATTATGGGATATGTAATTAAGCTTGTATTCAAGGTCTTTGTGCCTAGAGATTGTTTTTAAACCTATCAGTATAGTTCAGTTAAAATAATCCAGGTAATATGACATGCTTGCTTTTTGCTGCATTTAATTCTTTTTGTAACATTTTCATTTTTTTTGTCCTGTTTTTTCAATTTTATAAACCACGCTAACAGAAAAGCATGATGATACTGATGATTACACCAGTTCATCATACAGGAATTTCACTGTTATTGCTTGACATAGAGGACAAACCAAAAGGGGACACCTCCATAGATTTCCCCCTTATCTTTACATAGCTGAAGGATATACGTAATCTTTTCTATGGAGTGTGTGTGTGAGTGACAATTTTCACAAAGAGGTCCTCAGAAGGGAGGTTTATTTGCCAGAAAAACATTCCGGAGGTAGGGATTACATTTCATAGACCTTCAGGAGTAACTCCAACAAACAGAAAATCACACATCTATGTTGGGTCCAGAATTGTTCATAGTAAATGTCCACAGAAAGTTTAAATGTGTTGCCATAACCAAATATGGAAAAATGATCTTCCTGCATTGATTCATATTCCTTAAAAACAGTTTGGAGTCTAAATTTGGATTTCTGTTTTGGTGTGACAAAGAAACAAACACTTGCTCACAAAGTGTCCCATGCCTGGAAAATGCCTCCTGTGATATGTAGCATTACTGGGCAAGGAACCATATTTGGTCAGTTCCACAGGCTTTAAAAATGGCGCCCCCACATCAATAGTTTGGAAAATGACTTGTTTTCCTCACAATATTTACATCAGGAGTTTGAAATTACTCTCACTAATTTTTAGACATGCAGTTTGTTGTGCGCTGTAGCCAAAGGAGGAAAAATGAAGAAAATAATGAAAAAATAATTAAAATAATGAACAAAATAATTAAGAATGTTAGAGATAAACAGAATGTTTCAAGAAAATCAACAGAAATGGAGAAAATAAGACTGCAAAAAAAAAAGAAGCAAATACCTGGAAAAATGGGGAAAAACAAAATATTTTTAAAAAATAAGCCAGTTGACCAAAATAATCAAGAAAATGAAAAAATGATCAAGAAAAGAATAAAATGAGCAAAAGTAAGCAACAAAATAAAGAAACATACAAAATAATCAAAAAAAGAACAAAAACAAAGAAAGTAAATAGCAAAATGATCTTAAATTGAATAATGCAGTCAATTTTACTTCTGATTATTTTGGTGTACGGTAAACCAAAATTAACAAAATAAGCTCTAAGCCAATTAAAATCTTCTGGTATTTCAATGAGTGACCTAATCAATTCTTGATTATTTATTCTCTTAAATGTTTGTCTTAATCAGCCATGTCTTCTCTCATATGGTTGTATTTATCCCACAGTTTCCACATAAATAAGGACAATTTCCAAAAGGGAAATAATCAAAGCTAAGCTCCAAGAGGGCAATGCAAGCTAAAAAAGACACACACGTACACCTGCAAACAGCAACAATAGCCATAAGTAGGGTATACAGTGGGTTAACATAAAAGCTAATATAATCTTGACAGCACAGATTGTGATGGAGACATTCCCATTAATTCCCATTGGCTTGAGACATTAAAGTAGAGTAAGTTATGTGTGCAGATGTTAATATGCACAAGTGTTGCCTCTGTGCTTATGGGTGCATGCATGCATACACTGAGGAGCATACTGTACATGTGAGTTGAAGCATAAATCAGCACTGACAACAGAGGCTCTTGAGTGATGTGCAGAGGAGGTTGTTCACATCAGCATACTGTAGATTATTGATGGCCTCAGACAGTCTGTGGACACTTTCTATCAATCTCATATGATGGAGGAGCAGGGAGAGGCTGCATAATTAGAAGCAGAGTCGTTTTAAAGAATGGACACATGTGCATTAAAACGGATAGCTGACCACCCGATGAAATCATTTATCATGGCTGTCGTGTGTTTCCTCTGTCTCAAAGTCCATCTGCAAACAGCACCAGCTACAGCCTGAAGTAGAGTCTCCAAAAAAAGAAAAAGGACTTTTTGGACATTGTAGGTGTTCATGTTCCTGTCACAGCCTACAGCCTGTTTTGTCCCTTTTCTACTGATTCTCTCCTGTTCTGTCTCTCTGTCCCCAACTCACTTTTACTTTGCATCAGAGTCCCTCCCCTCTTCTACCCTCTGTCCCCCTCTGTCCCTCTCCCCCCATGCCCCTCCCTGATAGTGTGTTTGGCTGCTGCTGGGGCTGGCCTCTCTCTCGTCGTGCCACGTATGTAACCTAAACTGCTGAAGAACCAAGCACAGGCTAGGCCAGGAGAAAACATTTCCACCAGTCTGAGTCTGTGAAATCTCCCAGGACTTGTTCACGTTTTACTTTCTTCTCCATTTGTCTTTACCTTTTTATCCTACTTTCATTTTGTTTTGCCCCTTTTTGTGTGTTTTTTCCCTCTGCATGTCTCACTCTTTCTCTCTGTGTGACCCTATTTCACTTTCTCTCTCCCTGTGCCAGATTTTTACTTTCGTCTCCAGTAAACTGTGTTGCTGTAAAATGCCCTTTCATATAAACACAGGCTCCTCCTTCACCCTTACTTAATGTCATTAACAGGTGGCTGTCAAAAATAGATACACACAAACAGCAAGACTGTCACAGATACAGACATGTTTTTAATCACGCTGGCAGGACTGTCGTCGTGTACGTAGACCACCCTGTGGGACCGTCTGTGATTTATACAACATTTTAAACAGAGTATGAATAGGGAACTGCTAAGACTGAGTTTAATAGGAACACATGTTTAATCAGCAGCAGCAGCATTAACCAACCAGGCTGCAGCCCCCTCCCCGGTTACAGTCACTTTCCATAACTCTTCCATACTTCCCTCCCACCTTTCTCTCTCTTACTCGCTCCCTCTCCCATCATTGCTCTGCCCCTCTATTAAGTTTCAAGCGTCTCTTCCTCCTGAACTGAACAACACACACCAACAGGTCAGACTTCCTCTTATTTTCACTTAAGTGCATTGGTTATCTTTTGCTTTCACAGTTCATTTCCTGTGACTTCACATTTTCACAACTGCACTTTTGTTTTCCACATAAAATACATCAGTGTGAACAAGCTGCAGCTTTAGCTGCTGCAGAACTTATGTCAGTGCGCCACAGTTTTTCTGCAGCCTCAGTTCAAGCATGTCTCCGTGCAATGGATGGAGTTTATTTTGAAAGTAGGCATTTGTCTGAGTTGTCCCTCATGTAGAGTTGTCTGGCATCATCCCGTGGTTAATATAGATGTAATGTGATCGTGGTTTGTAATTCTATGACTACTAATTTGGCTGTCAGCAGCAGTAGTCTTCATATTCATTATAAGAGCTAATGTTGATGTAGTATTCTTATGTAGATTCTGTAATGTGTCCCAACGTGTAAATAAAGCCCTTTTTATGAACTGTACATTTCATACATTTCTTTTTTTTTAGTCTTTCGATTTTGTGTAATGAACTCTTTGTTTTTTCTTTTTAGATATGGTTACTGAAATGTATGTAGGGAACAAATTAATTTTTTGTTTCTAATTATGTGCAACATTCAAACTAAAATCCCCAACCCCCTGATTAATTTAACCAAGCAGAAATGCTCTTACTAATGTACACGTAAACATATCTATCACAGTTGTATGACTCTTTAGTGTCACAAATGTTCAGTCTGTTCTTCTCTCTACTTTTTAAATGTAATATTTATGTGGGGGAAGTGGCCATTTTTTGGCTTTTAACCTTTCCTGCACATGTTCAAGGTTTTTCATTCATGTGGAAAACTGAATTATAATTCAGTCAAATGAAAAATTTGACTGAAATTTAACTAAATTAAACATTTTAACTAAATTAAGCTGATTGTTTTAATTTAGTTTAGTAATTGCACTCAGTGCTGGGCACAAATCACTATTATGTATCACAGTGATTTGTTACCATCATCTAAGTCTGTTGTTCGAGCAGGCTATTATTTTAATATAATATAACACAGCCGTGTAGTGTTTGTTGTGCCATGAAATATAAATGGAAGCTTCCTCTCTTGTATCCAAAGTTCCAACATGCAGTTGTGTATTTTTATGTGGTTTTATATGTGATTTGTTGGTTTTTAACACCCTAAAACACTTGGTAGCGTGACTGCAAAGCTCTAAATTAAGTGATCCACCAACTGTGTGTGGCCTCCTGGCTCTGACCAGGCTTCCTGCCTCCACTGTGTGACCTGTTGGTCTGAACAGCAGAGTTAATTACTGCAGCCCCCACTCTGTCAGAAGGGTCAGGCCTGAATTATCACCTCTCAAGCACCCTTGTCACGTTGTTTTAACTGCTCCAGAAACCCCTCTCCCACAGTTTGGAATAACTGGAACAACTTTATAAGCCTGTCCCGCCAACGTGCATATGCTAGGAGCACACACACTCATGCTCACTCAGAAAGGCCGACATGGCTGCAGATTCCCAGTGTTTGTTAGGCCACGTAATGCAGGATTGGAGGTATTTGTGGCAACCCGTTATCCCTGCAGATCAAACGGGATCTGTGTTTAAGCCACAGATAGTGTACCTGCTTGGAGGAAAGCTCTGTTGTCAACTCCTCTGGGAAAATAGAAGATGGGTGGTCTGGTCTGGCGCTGTGGTGTTATCTCTCACCTTGACCCCACACAAACCCACTGCACTTGCTCATCCAGCCCAATTGTTTCTTCATCTGAAGCAAAATCTGCCTTTCAGGGAAATGCCATATGGCTTATCTATTGTTGGCTGAGAGCATGTCGTATGGCTTTTAGCAGGGAATACTGTAGATGCTGATAAAGCTGTTGGAAATTAAATATTATGCTGGTGATGAAAGGCTTTTGCTCTTGTGAAGCATATGCCGGCTGCTCTTTCATCTTTCTGTTTCATCTCTCTGTTTCAGAGGACTGTATGGAAAACAGACACTGGCTCTCCTGGTCCTTGTCTCTATCAATCCCCATTTTATTATCACCTTACTCCAGCTGCCCTTTAAGCTCTATTTATATTTCACTCTGACTAATTTCATTGTTTTGTCCACTTATTTAACTTAATTCTCTGTTTATTTTTCTTTTATTTTATTCATTTGTCACAGAATATTTTGCAAATTAGAGGCATCCCCCCCTCAATACATCTCCATCAACATCAACCAAATTGTTTATATTTTAAAATTAACCTCTCTTTTTGTGATTTTACTTCAAATCAAATTCAATTTACATTTTTAGTTGTGAGTCCCTTTGTCTTCTTTGGGCTTGATTAATTCACATCAGTATGTGGTCCAACTTCTTTGTCCAGCAGGATGAGGAGGGACGTATTGGGGTGGCAGGGGCAGGCCTAGGTGGAGGTTTGGGTGGAATGAAAGGTGGTAGGGGTCAGAGGCGAAGCCATAAAATTAGTGACAGCCAGGAGGGCAAGATCAAGCTGGCCTTCTTTATTTCTATCATCGGTGTGACTCTGACAGTGTTAGGCATGGGGACAGAGTTTTGGGTGGAGCTGTCCCAACCAAAGAATTTCAGCGGCAACCAGACCTGCCAGATGGCCCATTATGGCCTGTGGAAGGGCTGCATCCGTACCCTATGGGTGGCAGACATAGACCCAGAGAGGACAAGCTGCGGCCCTGCTGAGCTACCTGGAGGTGAGACCTCTGACTTCACTGTGCTTCTGCATCTGTGTGATTT
Source organism: Pseudamia nigra (assembly GCA_029823295.1). NCBI lineage: Eukaryota > Metazoa > Chordata > Actinopteri > Kurtiformes > Apogonidae > Pseudamia > Pseudamia nigra. The sequence continues at coordinate 27,943 of JAQQAE010000423.1, forward strand.
TGTTTTTATCTGTCTGTCTGTTCTCTGAACCGTCTCAAAGTTAAATAGGTGAGGTTCCTGCAGGGAATGTGTGTGTTGTGTTTTTGTTTTGTGTCTGCTTGCGTCTGCTTTTCTGCATGTTAATTGTCAAGCCATGCATGTCTACCTTAAGGCTGCTGTCATGCTGACATGTGCGTCAGTAAAGAGGAAAATAATAATATTAAAGGGTCAAAAGAGAGTTTCTGAGAGTTGTTGACATAATTGAGAAAAAATGTATGCTTAATCACCACAGTTTTCCTTTGCCATCAGAAGTGATGTGCAAACAAAGAGAGTAGGCATATCTAATCTGACGTATGCCCTGCGGGAATATGTGTACAGTACATTAGTATGTCTTTTATCTGATCCCATAAGGGACTGAGGAGAGCCATAGATTTTAATAAAAATAATTTGCATTCCACTTACATAATCACTTTTCTAAACAGCTTATGTTTGACTTTTATATTAAATCTTTTTTCACATGTACATCAATTGTAGCTTTACAAAGGAATAGAGAATTGTGTACGTGAGGCTTCCTACATACATACGTATCTAGGTCATCCTACAGATAATGTACAATTGACTCATTAAAAAAGTATGATGCTTGGAGATGTTTCCAGTAAAGTGAAACATCACAAGACTACAGTAAACCTGTTTTCAAGTTCTCTCCTAGAGTAGCAGCATAAAGCAGCATGCAGGTTCATGTCATGTAGTGTAATATTACACAATATAACCTCTGTGGTTCATAACAGTGGTTGCATAATGAAGTGTTACTAATATGGAGGTTTTCCCTTGACTGGGTGCCTAATCATGTTGCACACACAGTACAGGCAGGTGATAAAGGAGCAGACCACAAGTTTATTGTCTTGATGATCGGCCGTGTTTAGAGTTGTAACAGCTCTTTCTAAAAGTACTTTATTCAGCCTGACTGTGGTTAGGGTCACCAGAATGCATCAATTATCTGCACAATGACCTATTTCTGTCAGAAAAGCAAAGCCAGTGACGGAGTGAGGTTGGTATCGGAAGAGCTCAGATAGATAGGCAGGACTCAGGAATCACTGCCTGTCTGAGAGAATCTGCTGAGACAAAGTAAAGCTCAGAGAAAAATCTGCAACAAGAGACTGAGAGTCATATATTCAAGATACACAACCACAAGCCACTTTATGAGTTACACCTGTTCAACTGCTTGTTAACACTGTACCTAATCAGCCAGTCACATGGCAGCAGCTTGGTGCATTTTGACAAGTAGACCTGGTCAAGACAACTTGCTGAAGTTCAAACCAAAACCAAGAAAGGTGATTTAAGGGAACGTGGCATGGTTGAATATTTCACAAACTGCTGATCTACTGTGATTTTCACACACAACCATCTCTAGGGTTTACAGAGAATAGTCTGAAAAGAGAAAATATCCATTGAGCAACAGAGGTCACAGTAGAATGGACACACTGGTTCAAGATGACTAAAAGGTAACAGTAACTCAAATGACCACTTGTGACATCCAAGGTATGCGGAATACCAAGTATAAACTTGAAGTAGATGGGCTACAACAGCAGAAGACCACACTGCAGTGCCACTCCTGTCAGCTAAGAGCACTAAAGTGAGGCTAAAATTTACACAGGCTCAAAAAAAACCTGGAGAATAGACAATTGAAAAAAACACTGCCTGGTCTGATGAGTTTAGACTTCGGCTGCATTGTTCAGATGGTATTGGTAATTTTCTTGGCACACTCGAGCTCCTTAGTACTAACTGGGCATTGTTTAAACATCACAGCCTACCTGAATATTGTTGCTGACCATGTCCATCCCTGACGGCTACAGTGGCTAACAGTCACCAGATCTCAGTCCAGTAGAGCACGTTTGAGATGTGGTGGAACAGGAGATCGGCATCAACATGAAGCCGACAAATCTGTAGCATTTCTGTGCTGCTATCATGTCAGTATGAACCAAAATATCTGAGGAATGTTTCCAGTACCTGGATGAATTGAAGTAGTTCTGAAGTAGTTCTGAAGGCAAAAGGGGGTCCAAACCAGTACCAGCAAGGTGTACCTAATGAGGTGGCCAGTGAGTTACCATGGATCAAATACTGTAAACATAAAAACTATTTAAATAATCTATAATGGAAGCTCGTTTTTAATTCATCTCTTCTGTCAAAATGCTCTGCATCTCTTGCTGTTTCTAGCTTGCAGATCTATATCTATGCCTGCAAGATAGTCTGTTGATGTGTGGTGTGTGAGAGCAGCCAGTATGCTTCTGACAATCTTTCTCACACATCCTAACACTGTTGGCCCACACCGCCTGTCACAGATGGCTGTGGGCTTGTCATGTTTGGAGGAAAACAACTGTTTTGCCATCTCTGCTTCTCTGTTGCACATCCCTGTTTACATGCCTCTGGCTCCTGTCCCGAGCAAAGTGTGGCCTGCTGATACCATGCCTGTCATCTTAAGACCAACTATCCATCTTTGCAGTCTGCTAGAGACAAGTATGATGGCTCAATGATTATAGACTCAGCAGGGATAGCAAGAACTAAACCAGTTGACTGTGATAGCATAAAGTGTTAAAAAAAAAAAAATCATGGGCTGATAAGTGGTGGCTGTGTTTTGTTAAAAAAATGTTTGTAAATGTGCTCAGGCATATTTGTGCATGAAGGAAACGTGTGAGAACAAGTGTATGTGTGCAAGCATGTGGTCATCTTGGACCACATGATATTCAGTGGGTGGAAGTCATCACTATGCGCTTGTGAAGCCAAGTGGAATCTGACTACTTCACAGTTTTTGTCTAAATATAGAGAAGGGGAAATGAGGAAGGGGGACAGACAGGGACTGAGGGAGTGTATGTCTAATGCAGTATTAACCAACCCCTCTGTGTTCCTCCCCTCCTTACATCTCCTGCTCCCTTCACCTCCCTCTCCATCTGTGGCTCCCCTGTCTTTCCCCTCATTCTCTCATCACCTCTCCATCAGCCCTCAACTCACTCAGCAACTCCTTTTTTTCCTTCCTCTCTTCATCCTTTTGTCATACATTTCTCTTTATCTGTCTCTCACCCCACATACAGCATATCCCCTTCCCTTCACTCCTTGTTTTGGTGTTGACACACCTCATTCCCATCTGCCCCTTTCCTTTATCTACCTCTCTGTCTTTCTCCCCTATGCCATGCACCCTCAGTGTTTTTCTGTCTCTCACCCTCTTTGGCGGTACCATATGTGCAGTGTGTGTCTACAGCCTTGTGTGTCTCTGGGCATTCAAGCTAATGCTCCACACTTGGATATAAATAGGATTGATGCCTGCAAGGACAGAATGCATGGATGCATAGAAAGGCACATCACAGTAGACCAGCAGCCATCCATAGGAGTGTGTCTGGGTTTTTATATGAGTGTGTCTTTTTCTGATTTTTCTTTTTTCCCTATAGAATCCAACTGCACTTACTTCAAATTCTTCACTTCAGGGGAGAATGCAGTCATATTCAAAAAGACGACAAACAAGAGTGAGGCATTATACTTTCACATGCTCTGATTTCCCCCCATGTTTTGTTTTACATATAGATATGCACACGGTTGCACCGCAGCGTCTTTTAATGAAGATGTTTACTGGAGTGCTCACAGGACCATACTAATGGTTTTTGCATGTTTTAGCCCATTAACTTCCACTGCCGCCCATTTTCTGGAGAAAAAACACAAACTATCAGTCTGATTAATGTGTTTGTGTGAGTGTCCGGGCAGCCAAGGTTTTCAGTGCAGTTTGAACATCAGCTGGCTGAGATTTAATCCCTGCTTTAGGTAAGAAAGCATCACTGTGAACAATAAGCCATTCTCATCTTTTGGTCAAATTTGGAAAGAGAAAACCTGGTTAGTGGTGCCTTTAAGGAAGCTCAGACATTTGATAAAAATGTTTGCAGCGGTAAGTTATGAGGCCTGAGGGAAAGAAAACCATGCAACAAAGCAGAATGTGACATTAAGCAAACCTGGATATAACTGCATGGTGCTGTGCATAGAACTGGTTATTTTGTTCATATTTCCCACTCACAGATGTTGGAATTTACACAAACCTTAAAAGCAACAGTATGGCTCAACAAACCTAACATTTTACAAAAAAATCATCAGGGTAAATCACAGTTCACTGTGATTTACTCATAGAAAGCAAGGTTCAATCTTCTCCAGTATTAATTAAAAAACATTAGAAACGGATGTTATAGAATGTATAAAGAAATGTATTAATCCATTTAATAATGCAAAGTTAACTGATGAAGAACTGGTTAAATAATGAATCATATTTTTGTGACAGTGTGACAAGCAACACAACTCATTATCATGAATAATGATATTCATCAATAATGATATTCTTTTTTTTTTTTTGATGCACCTGTCCAGGCTTTTTGTGCCAATACACACTGTTTTAAACTGATCCAGGAGAGAAAGCGGCACAAAATGAAGCATAATCAGGTATTGACCTAGTGGAATCAAACTTCAAGTGGGGCAGCTTTAGTTATTTCTGAATCTCACTGATCTTTACATATCATTTTAAAATGCAAACAGCTCTGCCATCTTAGCTGATTTCACTCTGCACTGAGTTTTCCATTTTAACCAAATCTCTTTTTTTCTTTTCAGATGCTCTTTTTCACTTTTGCCAACTCCCCTTTTTGTTCTTTTCATTACTCTACATAACAGATCTGAATCTAGCTGCAGCTGTCTTGGCCCTGCTGAGTCTTGCCATGATGGTGATGGGCTCAATCTGTATCGGCATGTCTCTCAGCAAAGGAGTGCTATTTTTTCTGAAGCCAGCTTCTTTCTGTTTTATCCTATCAGGTGAGACCTTTGTGTTACACTGATGTTAATGTACAGCAGCTTTCCATAAAAATTATGCTATATACACAAACATATTCTCAGTCATTTATATACACCACCAGTCAAGAGTTTGTGGCCACCCCAGATTTTTTAATATACATGAATATGTCAAACTGGCCATTTTTTCATGCAAAGTAAAAAAAAAAAAAACAATATTTATATGTGAGGAAGGGATATTTCAATACACAATTCAAATTTTAAATTGGCAAATAAGTGTGTATCGCTCCAACCTTTTGGTATCAGTGGAAAACAGTTTAAGTGACAACCATTGACTGTTCTGAGAAAATTTGCAACTTCAGCTGAGCTATTTAAGTGTTTGTAAACTGCTTGGAGTGCATTGCCAAGCACATTCTTTGACTCATTACTGCTTGGAATGTCCAGAATATGTTCTGTAATTAAAGCAAAAGGTCGGGTATTTTGATGAAGCCAAAGTTTGGGATTATTTTGACAAAAGTTGGTGTTATAGGCTTATAACTACTTATATAAATATTGTTTATTTTTTCTTTGCATGAAAAAATGGCCAGTTTGACATATATACCCTGATATGCTGATATGTTGTTCCAGTATGTTAGTCACACGAGCCAAAAAATGCATAGTGAAGATGAAAAAAACGTGTATTAGTCGCTCTGCAGAACAGGTCGCATTTGTTCGGGGAATGCGCATCAGGTGCGCGGCCGAGAGCTCGCGGTTCATCTCCTCTAGCGGCTGTCAGTGTGTCAAACACCCTACAGTCGAATTTATTCAAAATATAAGGTGCTCCGATGTATTTGTTGCTCCGCTCGCCAGCCTATGCAAAAAAATGTGACTTTTAATCTGGAAAATATGGTAATAAAAATTCTGGGGTGGCCCCAAACTTTTGACTGGTAGTGTATATATACAGTGTGTATATATATATATGTATAAATTCCCTTCTCACCCTCCGCGGGTGGTCTCATCCTTCCGACCTCGGGTCCTCTACCACAGGCCTGGGAGCTTGAGGGTTCTGCACAGTATCTTTGCTCTTCCTAGGGGGCTGTGATGCATGGGTCACTATTGGTGGTTTCTTGTGTGTCCAGCTTCGTAGGTTGATCGTTGAAATTAAATTTGTTGTTTCTGG
>JAQQAE010000424.1:0-33882 GCA_029823295.1 Pseudamia nigra
TTAGATCTTTGAGTCCATCTCATGAAAAATGGGATCAAAAACAAAAGTGTTGCGTTTATATTTTTGTTGAGTGTATGATGTTTGCCAATTTAAAATAGCTTTACAAGTAGGAATTTGTTCTAAAACTGCTGTGACAATACATAATTATAAAGACTACAAACCTCATTGTAACCTCTCACAGTCTCTTCAGAGCAGCTGAAGAGTCTCCTCAGCTCAGCATTAAGATGCCTGGAAGGATTTTTACCTGGTCCAATACTTTATTCTCAAAGAACTAAATTAAATCTGCAGAGGCAGTGTTCATGTTGATACTTTGACAAAGATCATGCGATATGAAAGTGCAGTCCATTGGGTGTACTCATACAAACTAAGTGGTATTTCACTGTCCGTGCAAGAAACTCTGACTCACCTTGTCTTAGGGCGTACTCACACTAGGGCCATTTTTGCTCGAGCCGAGCCGAGGCCACTTCACATCTTTCCAGTCCCCAGCGCATCTCTGCCGCGGCTCGATTGGCTTTGTACAGACGTCATCACATCGTTTGTACATTGTTTGTACGTCATCAGAAGCTGCAGCTGCCGCATTCAACAGATTCGGTATCATAGATCACAACACGGGAATCGTCCGGATGATGGTAATGATTTTATGGCGAAGTCTGTGCCATTTCGCTCAGATACCGTCCGGTGACATGCCTAGGTTTCTCGAGAATGCAAGGCGACGATTTACCTTCAGTTCGGTTTTGCCTTCGGTTTGCCATGCTTGGTTTTAAAGGGTTAACCGCGCTGCCCACAGGCGGAGATTTTTTCAGCGGCTGCCATTGTTTTGACATGAGTGTAATGCAGGACGCGGTGATTTTATGCCATCCTCACGTACGGCCGCCGTGCTCGTATGCGTGCGTGACCAACCGTGCCGTGCCGTGCCGTGGACCACCTTTTCCAACCGCGCTGAGGTCCGGGGCCAGAGCGCAGCTCGCTTCTACTCAAATTACACAAACGATCCGTGCTAAAGGTATGAAATGCGCCCAGGTGCAGAACGAACTGCCAGTTTGAGTACATCCTTAAATCTTGTCTTAAACGGATGAACATTGTATATGTAAATGGGAGTGTTGGGATCTGCCAATCACCACTGTGTGTAATGCAATTATTTCCCAATTTAGGTCCCATAAACCAGAAGAGAGGTGGAAAGAATTGGACAGGAAGTAGGCTTTCTGTAGGCAAGAATGGTTGAACTTGGCCTCTGTGTGAAAGTGCACTGTTTAGAGTGGGACAGAGTGAAGTTGACAGAGGCTGGACAAAGAGGATCAGGTCAGCCCCGACTCTTCTGCCTGCCTGAACTAACACTCTATTAATCCAACTAGGGGCAACACTGATCAATAACATTATGACAACTGACAGGTGAAGTGGTAATAATGTCAAGTATCTTGTTACGATGGTGCCTGTGAGTGGGTAGGATATATGGGGCTGCAAGTTAACATTTATTGAATTGAGTTGAATAAACTATCCACTCACAGGTACCATTGTAATAAGATAATTGACATTATTACCTCTTCGTCAATCAGTTTTGTCCTTGAAGTTGATGCATTTGAAACAAAGAAATTGCAGCATAAAAGACACAAGCAACTGAGACGAAGGACAAATTATGATGTTAAGACAACTGGGTCAAAGCATCTCCAAAACTGTGGGTCTAGTTGGGTGGTCCTGGTCCTGCACTCATGTGGTCCTGAACAGAACCACATGAGGAAGGAAGGACAACTGGATCTCAATCTAGTAGAGGATCTAAGAGAACAAAACATTACAACCACATAATGTTGTGTAGGATCTTCCTTTTGATTCCAGAACAGCTCTAACTGAAGACATGAGCTGCTCCAATAACTGTCAGTACATTACACATTACGCATTATAGTCACACATACTTCAAAGCCTGTCAATTTTGAACTTTGCCTTCATGAATCTAACATATTTTTTTACAACACATTACACAAATACTCAATATGATTGAAATAAAAGCACATAGTACATGTAGACAAATTTAGAATGGTGCAAATGTTAAGATGTGCATAAAAATGCCATGGAAACACTGTATGGAGACATGTTCTGCAATACATTATACTGCATTATGAATTATGCATTCTAAATTTCATAGTTCACATCACTTTATAACTGAAATGAGCTCACATTAGGATCACTTCCTCTGATTTTTCAAGTGCGTTAAACACAATCCAACCCTAGCCCCAAAATGACCAGCTCAGAGGGATGGGCTGGTCCCTTCCTTCTTTTCCTGGATCACAGACTACCTACCCAACACAATTCATCAGCCTGCCTAATTGTGTCTCTGACAGTAATGAGCAGCACTGGGGCTCCACAGGGGACTGTTTTGGCTCCCTTTCTGTTCACACTTTACACAGCGGACTTCAAGTACAGTCCTGTCATATCCAGAAATACTCTGACAACACGAGTATTGTGGCATGTTTCAAGAATGGACAGGATGGGGAGTGCAGAGATCTGACCAAAGCCTTCTGGGAATGGAATCATCAGAAGTGCCTCCTGCTGAACGCCTCCTGCCTGTCTGTCTGTTAGATAGAAATAACACATCAAAATCCAATGATAGCCATAACTCCATTACACATTATATTCACTAGTACACTGCATTACAGTACAATTGTAAGTTAAAGTGTCCGTTAAGTTTTAGTGAAGTAATGGCATTATTATGTTAATTGCATGTGATATATAGTTAAAAGCGGCTATCGGTTGGATGAATGGCCCAAACCACTGTAAAATGTATAACAAATAACAAAATTCTATTACACTTTATAAATATATCTAAAACTTATGATGTGCATTACCTTATGATGTGTTACAGTTGTTGTTATAAATCACTATGAATGATCATGAGTGGCTGTAAGTATGATTATACAGTACTATATAAATCATCCATAATGGGCTTCAGTGACAGTATTACCAAAGGGTAATCTGGATCATAATGTCTGGAATATGTGTTTTGCCATGGGGCTGAGTAATTTATTCCCATTTGTGCTGTATTTAACAATTCATGAGAGGTCTGCCATACAGAGACAGACAATCACACTGTAAAGCAATTTCAGGTGACTTTATTACATAATTCAAGCTGTTTTTTCTTTTTGAACAGTCTTCATCCAGTCCGGTGCGAGATCACCCGGATCCTGGCTCGCGGAGCTGTCCATGGTGCTGATTTTACCCTGCTCTTTATTTCTTCTGGAACATCTCCACGCTTTAAAGCCATTCAGTATATTAGTGCTAGAAGTCAAATAGATTAGTGTATTATTTTTAATTTGCACATCATTGTAACATTGCATTATGTGAGCATGACACCGAAATGATCCAAACAGATTCCTTTTAAATATTTAAACTAGGCAAGAGTCGTTTATTTGTATAGAACGAATCATACACAGGTCAACTCAGAGTGCTTTATGAAAGGCATAGAAATACATTAAGAAAATCACACAGCAAATTATTAGACTAAAAACATACAACAAAGTAAAATAAATACATAAAACATACATTAATCAAACATACAATAAAATTAACAGAGATTAAAATAGAACAAATCTTCCCCTTTTGTCCTCAAAAGTTTTTTACTTTATTTCTTTATCTCCTTTTTATGGTTTTTCTTATTTTTATACAAAAAAGTAACTCTACGCCCCTCTGTCACACAACACATGAATCCCAGACCCACAATGTGATGAGGAATAAAGAATAAATTTGCTCAACTGCTCTTGTGGAGTAATAAACCACCTCTGTTTTGCTTTTTTATTTTCATTTTTAAATAATTATGAAGAATAAAATGGGCAAACACCTCTTTGTGGAGCACCTCTTGTTTGTCTTTTTTATTTTATTTTTTAAGTAATGATAAAGAATAAAATGCTCAGACACCTCTTTGTGCAGCAAAATCCCTCTTTTTTGTCTTTTTTATTTTATTTTTAAAATAATTATAAAGAATAAGTGCTCAGACAGCTCTTTGAGGAGCAAAACACCTCTTTGTTGTCTTTTTTATATTATTTTTTAAACTAATAATAAAGAATGAAATGCTCAAATACCTCTTTGTCAAGCAAAACACCTCTTTTTATTGTCTAAAAAACCCTAGAAAAACACAAACAAAACACAGGTCCAACTTGTCATCAGAAATTGAAAAAAATTACATGTAAATCCAAGACAAGTCTGTGAACAGTGCATTAGTTGTGAGACATAATGTACATTAACATCTTCAAAAAATTACCATACCGGTATGTTATGTTTGTTTTAAAATTTTGCTGTATTTTATCTGTTGTCACTATTTGTACAAACTGTAATCACTTTATCACAACGATTCACCTCTATACAATGTTTGTGAAACCCCCCAAAATACTAATTTAATCATTATTCCCGCATTTTTACTACTATTTGTTTAACGCTCTTGTAATGACATCTGCTAGTTGGATGTTGCCGTTGTTTTGTTTTTCTTCAGCTATGGGTTCAATTAGCACCACATTCATACCTTAGTTGGTATGTCTGAGTCATGTTCTCCGCTCCTGATCAAAATTTTAAGACCAGTTGAAAAATTGCAAGAATGTACATTTTACACTGTTGGATCTTAAGAAGGTTCTAAGTAGTTCTTCAAAATGCAAAAAGAAGAAATGGGAGTGAGACAAGAAAAAAATTTGAGGAAGCAATTTATTGCAAACGACCATTAAACTGAAATAGGCTGTTCATCAGCTGATCAAAAGTTTAAAACCACAGCCTTTAAAAGCCCAAATCTTCGCAAAGATGTGGATTCAGTGTCATTTTCTGTCAGGTGTCCACACTGTCATGTCCTCCTGATGGCAAAGGCAAAAAAAGCTTTCTCTCTTTGAACATGGTCGGATTGTTGAGCTGCTTTATACTTTATACTTTATTGATCCCACAAAAGGGGGAAGAGGCCTCTTTTCCATCAGCAAGGCCTCTCGCAGCGTGTCATTGCTGCTGAGGTTGGACGCAGTAAGACACTCATTTTAAACTTCTTAAAAGATCCTGGGGGTTGTGGGAAAAAAAAGTCAAGTGTAAGACCCAAAAAAAATTTCACCAGCCCTGAGATGGAGGATCCAATAGTTTGTCTGTCATGACACAGGACGATTCTCAGCCCAAATAAAACTTGTCATTGGTGCCAACTGCAGTCCCATAACCATTAGACGGCATCTGTGGAAGAAGGGTTTTAAGAACAAAAACCGTTTTCAAAGACCTCGTCTCCTTCTCCTACAAAATTGCCCATTTGGAGTTTGCACGAGACCAAACATGGGACATTGAAAGATGGAAAAAAGTTTTATTATCTGATGAGAAAAAATTTAACCTTGACGGTCCTGATGGCTTCCAACGTTACTGGCATGACGAGGAGATCCCACCTGAGATGTTTTCTACACGGGACAGTGGAGGAGGCGCCATCATGATGTGGAGGCTTTTTCCTTCAATGGAACAATGGAGCTTCAGGTCGTGCAGAGGCATCAAACGGCAGCTGGTTATGTGGAGATGTTACAGGGGGCATCGCTCACGACTGAAGACCATCGTCTGTGTGGTAATGACTGGGTTTTTAAACAGGACAACGCTGAAGTTCACAATGTCTGCCTGACAAAGGACTTCTTCAGAGAAATAACATCACTCTTTTGAACCATCCTGCGTGTTCTCCTGATCTAAATCCAATTGAGAACATTTGGGGTTGGATGGCAAGGGAAGTTTACAAAAATGGACACCAGTTCCAGACAGTGGATGCCCTCCGTGAAGCATCTTCACCACTTGAAGCAACATTCCCACTAGTCTCCGGGAAACACTAGCATGCTGAAATGAATTTTTGAGGTGATTAACAAGAATGGAACAGCAACTCATTACTGAGTCCTTTTTTGAAAATTTGATTTCTATTTTAGGGGCTTTTGGAGTTTTTTTTTGATATGTGGTCTTAAACGTTTGATGAGCTGATGAACAGCCTATTTCACTTTAATGGTTGTTTGCAATAAATTGTTTACTCAAAATTTACCTGTCTCACTCTCATTTCTTCTTCTTGCATTTTGAAGAACTACTGAGAACCTTGTTAAGATCCAACAGTGCAAAATGTACATTTTTGCAATTTTTCAACAGGTCTTAGAATTTTGATCAGGAGTGTATTTGCCATGTTCAAATTTTATTAATATAATGCATGTTATATGCTTCAAAGTTCAATGTCAGCAAACAGTAAGAGCACAGATACAAGCATTTGAAATGAGTTTCCACTGCTCCTCCACATCCAGAGGCGCCAGCTAAGGTGGCTTGAGCACCTGGTTCGAACGCGCCTCCTAGATGCCTCCCCAGGGGGTGGGGGGGGGGGCGTCTGGGATTGCGTCGCAAGGATCGTAGCGGGCATTAGCAGTGCCGTGCGTTACCTGAGATAGACAGACAGGAGACCACGCCACCACAGCTGGACTGCTTTGTTGACCGGCTTAGTATTAGTGTCCCCGTCTCTCTCTTCCTCCAATACACACTCATGTGTTTAATGGACATCACTTTAACTTTCTCTGATCTAAGAGCAGCATGCACAACCAAACTACACTAACTGCAAAACTACTCCCTGCACTGAAATGTAACATTTTATGAAACTGCAACCTGCATTTTTAAATTTACAGCCACCTAACCAGTGGGCGAGGGCTGGGGCCGATGCAGAATTAACTGAGCTTTGTAATACTGCCTGCAGCTGCTGCCTCCAAGAAGCACCGGCTCCTATAGCGTTACATCTCTTCAAAAATAGCACATGCATACATTTTTGTAAGGTGTAAAAACCCTCTAATGAGTGATCTGGTGGTCCGTCTTTAATGTTTTGCTCTGTTATTGAGATATTATGACAAATAGTCGCTGTAGTGCTGAGCTTTGATTAACAGGTCTGTAGCTCCACTCGGCCGTGGAGTCGGAGTTGGACCTTCAAAGGTTCTATTCATTTGGTAGAACATGGTTATCCTTGACAAACGCTCATAATTCAATGCTTACACTAGAAACATATTGATGGAACATTGTCAGGTAATGCGTAGTGGAGTTTTACTCAGTCAACAGGCTAACATTTAGCATTAGCTTCATCATACGACCACTGACACACTGCAGAATTGCAGCTTTGCCTTCATTTCTCCAAACACGGTCATTTTTTTTGTCAAAAATGCCAGCCAGAAAGTGACGACCTGATTGACCTCAAGATATAACCACAAATAATCTGCTCGACCATGTTGGACGTGGATTGACAGGCCTGTATGACGGCTCCACTCAGACTGAATTGGACATTTAAAGCTTCCTTTTTTTGATAGAACACAGGTTTTCCTGACAAATCCTCAACTGTAGTTGTTTCACTGGCAACACAGCAAAATGACTTTGTTAGGTAATTCCTTCCAACGAATATGGTCACAGTTTGTATTTGGCTCCAAAATGTCAGCCAGGAAGTGGCGACACTACTGGCCTCAACCCAACAATTCAGAGACCAATAAATGACATCGTGTTTACTCTGTCTAATGTAGTGTTAGGAATGGACAAAACAGAGGACACAGTGACTAATATTTTCATTCAGCCTTGAGTCCATATGAACATTTGTGCTAAATTTAAAGACATATTCTTGAATCACTCCTGAAACAGTGTTTTTTTAGTATAATACTGGACAAACGTGGAACAGGGCTGTGTCTGCGTAAGCAAATAAAAACAACTGTATGAACAAAATAGCAAAAAAAAGAGTAAATTTATACATCATTCATGTCAAAAACATTAGCTAGATATTTACTCTCATAGATGACAGAGGACATGTGGTTCCCATTCAGCTACTGTAATGAATTCAGGAAATGTGACCAAGAAAAAAGGGGAATTCCACAGTTTATGGAATTCAGGATATGTAGCCTTTCACCCTTTCCTATATCGATCCCCAGAAACAACTGAAATGGAGGTAATTTATCATGAATTATGTAAAACCCCATTTGGTTTGGTTCAGCTAATTATTTGAAAATCTGTCTGTTGCAAGCATTTTCAACCAATCAGGACACTGCGTGATGAGTATAAAAGCTAAAACCAGTTGACATTTCTGTCAGTGCAGTTGTATTTTAAGCCAGCCGCACATAAACGCGACTCACCTCCTCACAACTAAACTGAAAATCTGCTCGATGTGCGATGGCGACGCAGATTTTTCACAGATTTTTCAGTCTTGACGACATCCCGACAGAAATTGTGCCAAGGTGCGGTGGTCACCACTCCGACGTTGCGACTTTTATAATGGTTGGGCGTGTAGACAATTTCAAAATGCAAACAAAATCGATGTCATCAATGTTCACTGTCGATAGGTGGTGCCTGTTTCCAGGCGTGTGTCGTGATGGCAATCTGCAGCTGTGTGCGAGGTGCGTTCAATAGTGTGTATCAGACGACTGGACTCGTAGAGTTGAGTTGGGATAGGTCGTGATTCTCTGTGTGGCCAGCTTTACATATTACACTGCTCTGCGAGAATGTGCAAATATTAAACAACAAACTGATTCAACATCAAGCTTATGAATGTGATAACTCCAAAAGGAAGTCACGCAGGCTAGCCGAATTGATGCCATAGGTGTATCTATCAAAAATCTCAGTCAAGTTCAACCTCAAGGTCAAGGTTAGAGGTCAACTTTTATAAAAAACCTTATGAACGTGATAACTACAGAGGGAAGTAATGCAGACTTGCTGAATTGATACCATAGGTGTAGACAATAAGGTCAGAGTCCAACTTAAAAAAAAAAAACCTTGTGAATGTGATAATTCAAGGGGGGAGTTACAGAGCCTTGGCTATGCATGCACCTGCTGGAAATTACACAACAATGCATATTTTGACCTGGAATTCAAGGTCAGAGGTCCAGTTTTGCAAAATCATGGTGCTGGCTACAACTTGAAGGGAGTTGCATGACACTTCCTTTAGTTTTGGGTCATTTGGCTGATTATTTTGTTCAGTTTTTACCTCTCAACCTCTGGGCTGAAGGTGCACCGTCACCCCACTGGCAGGCATCAAACTTTGGTTTATTAAAGTGTTAACTCTTGAATGGAAAGGGCAAGGGTCACAAAGCTTGCACTAAATCTGTATGAGGTCAAGTCGGAAAATGGGTGACCTTGGACTTGAGATAAAGGTCAAACTTTGACCTTTATCTCAAGTGATCTGATTTGCTTGTTAATGTAATTACCCATGAAAGGAGAAGCCTAGGGTCACCAAACTTAGAACAAAGGTGTAGTTGATTTCTTGATTTGGAAGGAGGTGAGGGGGGTCACTGGCCAGTGTTTTTCTTTTTGTTTTTTACCTCAGTTTGAGTCAATGCTAATGCAACACCTTATTTTGTGCTGAAATTACTTATGATTGACACAAGACACTTTATCGCAAAACAAATCAAATGTCACATAGTCCAATACTAGTGTTAACTCAGTGTCCATCAAATGTGGAGTTACTGCATTTTACCTTTGTGAGGTAGTATAGATGGAACAACATTATCAAAATACATAAAAGTGCAAAAAATACAGAAACTACATGGAAAACAAGACTTTAAAAAAAATTCAAAATATATTTATCTGAATAAGCCAGAAATAGTGTTTTACTGTTGCTGCTGATGATTTGTATTTATTCATTCACATTTACTAATGACACAAAACATCATCTTTGACATCTTTGATTAATGCATTTGCTGAATTTAATTCCATGGTTACCTCTATGTAATAATACAAAGCATGTAGATTTACTGGATAATATTCTGAAAGTTGCATTTCCAGCACATTAGTGCCCTAATGTCGATTAGTTAAAATCCATCTTCTTACAGTATATTTGTGCAGTCTGGTATTTTTGTCGCATGCAGAAAATATCACCTTACATTCCTGACACTGTGTAATCACGGTGGATTTACTCACAAATCTGATGCAAAATGTTGACTCGGTATTTTTTACTTTTTTTTCTTCCTTTCTTTTTTTTTTTGCTGCACATTGGTATTTTTCTGCACAGCTTTATTGTAGCGGTGCAGCCTAAATCTAATCTGAGTTCTGCTGGCTTGTACATTTGCCTGAGACATTGAGGAATTAAAGAGGAGATTAAGGTGTGTGTGGTAATCTATAAGGATATGTTGATTTGTAAGGTGCAAACAGGGATAAGAATGACTGTGTGTGTGTGTGTTTGTGGATTTAAGGGTTACATAAGTACAAGTTTGACTTTGGAAAGTGATCTGTTTCTTGGGGGTGAAGTTACGACTCAGACACAAACACACTTCCACTGTACGTACAGGCACACAGATGCTCTCTTGTACGCTGCCATTCATTCACACAGTGATCTGTCTCTTCCGTTACAATTAGTTGTCAGGCTTTTTGTTAGGAAGTGATTTATGTATTAAGGCCTATTTGCCTTCTGTGTGTGTGTGTGTGTGTGTGTGAGGAGGGCCTCAGGGTAAACCAGCGTGACAGCTGCAGGAGGCCTCTAACTGGTCCACCCTTCCTGATTTTCTTTCTGTTTGTGCAGCCTCATCCTTCATATCCAGTGAGTAAGAGTGATGAAGGACTCTTAAATCTGCTGCTCTGATTAATTAAAGTGAGGCCTTCCTCATGCGGCATCTCTGTGGCAGTGATGTGTGTCTTTATGCCATAAGACATTGTGTTTATGCTTAACATGCCGCTGTGCTGAACCCATGCATTGAACATACAAGGTGTCCGGTTGAGTTGACGTCACAGCATTAAATATGTATAATACTTACTAACATTACTTAATCACAAGCGAGGGTGTAGATTTGCACGGTGAAGGACATGACTCCATAAACATTTGAGCACATCTGTGAGCAATATCTTCTTTATCATTGTGGTTTTTTTAACTGTATTATATATTTTTTTACAATTTTTGTATGACAAGTTATTGCTCCATCGATCCATCCATGGCAATTAGAGAAAGAACTATTCTTCCTAAAATTGCCTCATGTAGGATCACCCACTGATAATCCTCTCTCCTCTCCCTCGGTCAGTGTGCAGGTAGATTTAGCTCCAGACCCTCCCTTCATGGATGTTATATTTTTCTCTTGTTTCAGTCTGATTTTTCTCTGTTGGGCCATTTGTGGAGTGAGGAGTGTGATTGTATCTCCAGCCAACTAGAGCGTCACACAGCTTGTTGAGGTGGAAGCAACTCGAACTCGCATTTACGAGATAAACATGGAAGTGATCTATTTGGGTTCGTGCTTCTCATTGGAACCTTATATATTTCTGTAGTTTCAAATAACACTCTGCTAAATTAACATCACTGGCTTTTCCACTATGTATGTTTTTGGTTGTGGGAGGAAGCCAAACAGAACCCACATAGACGGGGGAAGAGCCCTGCTGCACCACGGCGTCGCCCGCCAAGGTAATACCGTAAATATAAACCAAAAACACGCAGGTCATTGTTTGATTGATGCAAATTGCTTCTGTCCTAGCACATATGTGCATTGTCAGGTGAGATATGTATTGTGAGATATGGACCCGAGTGTGCAGGAAGTAATCAAAAATGTTAGAAAAGTCCAGAAAATTCTGTTAAAATAACCACAGATTTTAAGTTTAAAAAAAGTCTTGCCATTTTTGCTGCGTGCTCACTACAGTAACGTCATTATTATGATACAATACGTTGTGTCATAATGACCATGTTTGCTTGTTTTAATTAGGAAGACCACTCTGAAGTGTACCACCGTCAGAGGGGAAGTCCGTTTGTCAGCTGGAGTAAATATTTATGGATTTATCAAAAGCTGAATACAGCTGTTTACAGCTTTATATCACATGAACCTGTGTGTGTGTTATAGAATTATTTTAGATGCAGAAAACACAGCAGCAGATGGGATAAACCCCTTTGCTCTGTACTGTGTAATTTTTGAGGATGTCCTGTTTTACATCACAAATCTTATGTGACCAAGGAATTTAAATCTAAACCACAAAGAAGAAATAAAAATAAGAAGGCTGATTATGAAGTCTAATCTCCAGGGCTTCTGTTGAGCTCCTCACTGTAAATAACAGTTTTTATTTTATAAGTTATCCGTTGGCTCTGAAATGAAAGATATTTGCTCTTGGGTTGATTTTTAACATCTTAGGCAGAACAGGATTAAAGATCTGATTCTTTTAAAGTGTAAAATTGCCTTACATATAAATGTATGAAACCTATGTCCTTACTCACACGCTTACAGGGTGGCTGTTATATCACTTTTTTGGTTTCCACAGTTAGCATCTGCTTAAAAAACTGATTGCCCTTTCTCTTCCAAAGAATTGCTTCAGTACTAATGGTGGAGCTTCCAAAGTGCTAACAACAGCATGTTGAATATTTGCTGCAAATGCCATAAATGCCATCACTTAATCTTTCACTGATATCTAATCTGATTGACACTGACATGACACAAACGATGCAGTGAAGGAAAAAGTTTCAAAACAAGAACACTATTCTTCTTACATAAAAGACATGGTAAGAAGGAAATAACTATAGGAAAAAAGAAAATATTTAGACCTCAAAGTCCCACAGAGATTTAACATGACAGACTTGTTTAATCACACACTGCTGAGGGCTCACTCTTGAATATTGATGATTTTTCTTCTACTTATCTGTCTCCCACAAACCTGATATCTTACCTCAGGGGCATCAAACCACATGATATGGAGGGCAGAGACCCTGCAGGTTTTCTTTCCAGCCAGTAAATTTTACTGACTAGCTCCTCCTCTCATGTTGAAGCATTGCTGATCAATGAAATCACCTGCTTCAGTGAAAACCTGCAGGGTCTCAGCCCTCCATGGCACATGGTTTGACACTTGTGGTTTAATGTTTTCTGTTTTGCTTGGTGGAAGCAAATCAATTATCACTTTAACAGCTTAAAAACTAAACCATCCTTATTCCCTTGGATCCTGTTTCAAAGAAATAATAAAGAGGATGCAGCTCAGCCTGCATCACCAAAATGTTTTTCTGCAGTCATGCCCAGTTCAGGCAGGCCAACGTCAGTCATTTTAAGTTGTAGTACTGCTCTTTACCACTTGGGGGCCGTTCAGTGGGCTCCAAGAAGCCCCGACTCCTCTCTGAAAATATTAAGTGAATACATGTTTGTCACAAGTCATCATGGTCTCAGACGTTTTATTTGGACCCTCAAAAAAGTGATCTGGTGGTCCATCTTTAAGTTTTTGCTCCGTTATTAAAATACTATGGCAAATAATCTGACAAATCACTGCTTTGCTGTGATTTGATTGACATGCCGCTGTGGTAACTCCACTCTCCAGCAGAATCAGACCGAGCTGGACCTTCGAGTCTTCTATGTATCCAACAAAGTACAGTTTTACTGGAGATATGCTTAACTGCTGTTGTGGGTAAGTTCTTGCACTAAAAACCTTACTATGACCTTGTTTGGAATGCTGGGTGAGGTTTTACAACATCAGTAACACAGTCAAAACAGCCATTTAGAAACTGTCACTCCATGTTGCTTTTATACCTCTATAACAGGCATTGCAACAATGATGCAGACGCCCACATTCACTGCCTAATTGGGTCTTATTAGCTGAAACTTTGCTTAAAAAAGCTCATTTGCTTAGTGCAGATGAAGCCTCACTCTGGATAAAACCTCAAGATCTACTTGATATGAATAAACAAGGCGTCATTATTTGATTAATTCTGTGATCAGAGTAGAAAGCATAGTATATATTTTTATTTTTGACAACAAATCACATTGAAAAATCGCAGGAACTTCGAATTTGTCCTCAAGTGCAGTCATCAAAATCATCAAACACTATGATGAACCTGGTTCTTATGAGGGGATAAAATTATGAGAATGACCAGCCTCAGGAAAAGGAAATTTACAGCATCTCAGATTGCGATTGATTTATACTTTCAGATTGACTGACCTTCAGTTTCAGAAAGTATTTTCTCTTTAAACTATGCATCTTTCCGCTTGCTCTGTTCCCAAACAGCAGTAATCAAAGTTGTCCCCATCCCACCACAAGCTGGAGATACAAATGCTTTCTTCACTGCACGGAACGACCGGTACAGAGAAAAATCAAGCAAGAGAAAAACAGAAAATCTAGGCGGAGAGATGTGTGCAGTTACTGTAAAGCCACCAGCACACACAGAAATGAGGACCAGGAGAAATTATTAATGACTAAGGAGTATTAGCTCTAATGGGGCCTCAATAGAATAAAAAAAAATGAAATCAATAAAATTGAGAGGGTTATTTACTTTGTATGCGTACTTCCTCTGCACAAGATGGGCTAAAGCAAAATAAGAAGGCAGGAAATGGCACCAATTACAGTAACTCACTTAAGAACTGATAGAAATTGGAATCAGAAGTACTACCAGTGCTTTTGAATGTTACTCTGACCCGGTCACATCCCATTGCTGTCCTTTGTTTTTGTGTTCTTTGCTTCTTGCAAATATGTAACATTGATTTCTGAGAACAGAAGCAGCTGATTCATAGAAAGCGGCTGTCGTTCAGATTCAGACATACCTGATTAATCCTCAAACTTGAATGTGAATTAATTCAAATCCTTCCAAGTAAGTTCTGCACAATTGCCCCTTTTCCACCGCAGGAACTTTTCTCATTTACCTGGAACTCTGAAAAGCGTTTTTACGTTTCCACCACAATTGCCCGGGTACAAAACTTCCACTGACCCCAAAATTTCCCCGCAAAAGTTCCTGGTAGCGAGGTGTGATTTTTCTGATTACCTGAGATCGTTGAGGGGGCGAGGCTGTCTGCTGAACACTGATTGGTGGAACATATTAGCGTTTCACTCTTCCATAGAAAAAAGCCAGTACAATGCTGAAAACGGACTTCATTTCTGTGAGCTACACTTTGTTTGTTGAGTATATGGAGAATGGATGAAAAAATTAAGAGAAGCTATGAGAAGTGGATGGACGATGAGGTCCAGGCTCTTTTCAGCATCTTTGCTGAAGAAGAAATTCAGCAGGACTTTGAGTCATGAGTTGAAACGGTTTACTGTTTGAGAAAATAGCTGACAAGCTGGCAGAGCTTAACATAGGACACACGCCGAAACGTGTGTCCTATTTGTTTGTTTAGTGTCACGGCACATTGTTTTTGCACATTTTGTGTAATGCTTTATTAAACAAATTCATTTGCATGGCATCAAAGTATGAGTACAGCATAAGCACAAGTAGAAAAACGAGAATGAGTACAGGGTTTAGGACAACATGCAGGTAAACTCCCACACATCACCTTGACTTGTCAAATGTATTTTATTGATCCAATGTCTCAGTCCTAGACCTTCATCAGGAAAAATAAAAACGCCTCACATTAATTAGATTTGCTCATTTGTTTTGCGGTAATGCCTTTAAGATATCTGTATTTTTCTGTGAGGCATGAAGCAGCCCCCATACGTCATCAGCCTGATTTGAGTAAATTACCCAGAACTTTAGGTTGCAGTGGTAATAAAAGTTCCTAGTAATTTTGGTAGAAAAGGGGAAACTGTTGACCTCGTGCAAAAGAGAATAAAGCAAGCTGTAGAATAGAATATAACAGAGTAGAACTTGATTTATCCTTGCTGACCAATTGCACAGATTTTGTGTGTGACAACAAATATTGCATCTTTTGGACACAGCTTTACAAGCAGAATATCAGTATTATTGCTACTGAATATTAAAAAACCTGATGGCTGCCGACAGGAAGTGGGGGTTGGTGTCAGTATGTGGATGAAGATGCTCCCCCAAAACACCTTAAGGCCATGTAGCGGGTGAGCGTATTTGTTCAGGATGCACTTCAGCTTCCTGAGCATCCTCACCTCAGTCAGCTGACTCTCTTTATCAGTTTTCATTCTGTTTCTGTCCCTAGAGCGAGCACCCTCCCCTAGCGCACCACACCACACCGGAGAAAAGTGCAAATGATATCAGTAATTAACGTGTAATTTCTTTCAGCGCATCCCTCATCTCATAAGTCTGTGTTTTGGATATTTTTGCATTTAAAGGCTCAGCAGGATCCGATCGGCTGAGAAACGCAGGTGTATGTATGAGTTTACACATATCAACAGGGTCAGAGCTTTTCCCAAAAGTCCAGATTTTAGGATTTTAAGGATCATCCACTGGTGGAGTATTATGAACACTAGGTATAAATGTAGCAAAGGTTATGTTTCAAAGCAAATGGGACATTGTGGACACAGCCTGAGTTGCCCCCTACAGTCAGATGTATAGCACATACACGCTTATTTGAACAATTACATTCACCACACAAACACTGGTCCGTGTGAATGAACTTAGCAGGTGAGCGTGGAGCAGGGACGGAGAGCATGTGATGGACTGGAGGTGGGCACGGCCGACGCTAACGTCTCTGTGACAAGGAGACAGCTGAAACAGACGGTCTCCTCCCCTTTATTTATTTGTGTGCGTGTTGTCACACTGCTTTGGCAGGGGTGGCACAACCATCTGCCTGGTCACAGTGTGTGTGTGTGTGTGTGTTTCTGAGAAAAGACAGGCTGAGAAAAACGAGTGATTGAGTGTTTGAGGCTGCCTGGTGTAAGTGAATGAACTACTGGCACTGGCAGCAACACGCACACACACACACACACACACACACACACACATAGTCAGCTTTATGCACAAGACATTAGACTATAGTTGACCTGCTTGGAGACAGATTAGGCACCGTGTTTGTTTACAACGCAGTGTGTGTGTGTAGCTTGTTCCTGTTAGTCTGCATTTGTATTTTCCTGCACAGTATTTGTATTTGCCAGGCTACAGTACAACAGATTTCTAGTGTTAACATTTATGTACATAATGTTTTGCCCAAGTACAGTATATACTAGTAGTGACCCTGATCCTCTGCTACTCTGTCTCTTTCAGGACTTTGTGTGGTGAATAAATATTCCTTTTATTGAGGAGATTTAAAGTCACCACAGCATCTGTTGTTTTCATACAAAACTGTGTTCCAACAACTGACACGCAGCCAGAACTCGTAGTCCAGGGGCTGATATATGTCTATACACCGTATGTGTGTGTGTGCACAGACTGTGCACAAAATGTGTGCATGTGCAATGTGTGAATGTGCTTTAATTAATCAGCATTTGCATCAAATCCAAGCAATGAAATAAAAACATTCAAGAAGTCGCCAATCTATTCTGATCTAATCTTTGAAGTTGACATACGGTACCCACCCAAACCACCACCCGCCTCATGAACAATGACAAAAAAGTAGTAGATTCTTCAGTGGCAAGTTATGTTGAGATTATACAGATCAATAATTTGCAAATGTGTTCAATGTGAAGATGTTGCCTGGGTTTGAGCAGTCAGTTTGAACTGAAATGCTGAGAAGTTACATGACTTAATGCTGCAGTGACTCCAAAGAGTACGAGCTTCAGTAGAAAAATTTCCTTCCGCATTGAAATAAAAAGGACTGAAATAAGAGCCGTTTGACTAGAAACGTTGGACGACATTTACATCGAATGTTTAACCATAATTGTGTGGCATGTTCACCACAATGCATCCATCCATCCATTATCTTCCGCTTATCATGGTCAGGGTCGCGGGGGCAGCAGCCCGAGCAGAGAAGCCCAGACTTCCCTCTCCCCAGGCGCCTCCTCCAGCTCCTCTGCGGGGTCCCCCGGGCATTCCCGAGCCAGCCGAGAGACATAGTCCCTCCAGCGTGTCCTAGGTCTTCCCAAGGGCTTCCTCCCCATTGGAGCTAGTTTTGGCATCTGGGGTTTGGACCACCCAGGTCCACATTTTTGACTGCCACCCAAACAACACAGCACCGGACCCGTACAACCCTTCGTATACTGTAGGTGGGGGCCCACAGGAAGGCAAATCGCTCTTATTCTGACCTGTCACCAAGGACCACTTTGCCTTGGGAGACCCTTCCACAGACGAATTGCATGCCTGAGGATCACTCAGGCATGCAAACCCCTCCACCATGGCAAGGTGGTGATTCAAGGAGGGGCGCCACATGCAGAATCCAGAAAATAATGTATGAAATGTGTGAAGTGTTTTACTTTAATGATATTTTTTTCTTTTTGTTGACACAAAACTCAACGGGTTCATGGACTGATCCACTGATGTGAATGTCCATAACAGTTACTCATGCGAACTGAATCTAAAAGGACAAAAGTAGAGATTGATTGTACGGGAGCTCAGCATCTGTTGAAGATCAACCCATTGACAAAGTAACGGATCTAATGTAGACATTTTCATGTACATTTTTCTTTCTTTTCTGTAATAGATTTCCACTTGAACATAGGCAGTGAGCCTAAGGCACCGGACAAATTAAAACCTCGCATGATGATTTAGGTTTTTATACAGATGCCAAAGTGACATTGCCTTGACTGATCTTTAGATAAAGCCGTGTGATTTCTACACTTCAGAATCAAGGAGGATAATTTATCTCCGTTAACTGCTTCAGCGATAACCCATCAGTAACTTTAAAAAATATAACAATATTACAGGAGCAATATAGCATGGTGATAAGTGTTAATTATTAAAAAAAGCCTTTCCCTTTACCATCAAACTTTAAATTGTGTAAACATGCATGTAAGATTGGCTTGTATTTGCAGGTAAGACTGCTCCGAGATAAGCTTTTAACAGCTCACTTAACTGAGACACTGAGAACAAACAGCTGATTGTTCTCCGTCCCTTTATTTCTTCCTCCTTGTTTCTCGTCCTTCATCTCTGAGACAGAGACTGAATCCACTGAGCAGCGACAGCAACAGTATCTGCTGTAATCACACATGTCTGTCTGCAGCCTATTGACTCCAAAGTCAACTGAGACACCGTGTGTGTGTGTGTGTGTGTGTGTGTGTTATTCTCCTACTCTTGTGTGAACAAATTTTCCTTTATATTTGCAGGGCATTTGAGCTACTTCTCACAACTTCAGTTTCAATGTCATTCATTTAATGCAGTTTAATGTAGTTTTACGTCTAAGAATGTAGCTGATTTCAAATCCTGTCTATCAGTCAAAATTCTATGTGTTTTTTCTTTGTTTATCATTTTCAGCTTTGTATCTTAATAGTGAAGACATTACAAAAAAAGTGTTAAACAACCGAGAACATGTTTTATATTTTAGCTTGTCCAAAGGAGACTGATTTAGCTTTGATGACAGCTTTGGACACGCACGGCATTCTGGGATCACATTCACAGGTTCGTCACCTGAAACAGTTCTCAGGTCCCGGGTGTGTCCACTTTTTGTGTTCTTAATGCTTTAGACCATCAGTTGTTGTGGCAGAGGAAAGGGGGTTTGGGGGGGGTTACAGAGTCAATACCCCTATTAGTGCCACTACAACTACTGTACAAATCCATATTATTATTATGACAAAAGAAATACAGTAAAGAGAAATGCATTTGTTAAAACCACACAACACTTTGACCGCCTGTCATGAGGACCGTCCCACAAAAGCAAAACCGAGAGCTATTATTAGAATTACCAGACTCAGAAACCAACAATTTACAGATAATACAATATAACATTGTTTAAGAAAAGTCTGCAGAAAACGTATCCTAAAGTTTACATGTTGCTTAAAGATCCCTGTGCACTTTATGATTTGACTGTGGGACAGCTGTAAACCCTCACAGACCGAACCAGAACATTTCTTTACATTTTTACTCATTCATTACACCAATTCATTTGACTGTATTGATTCTGAGCTACCTCTGCTGCAGAGGATACATTTATCTGAGGCACTGTAACTAAAAAACTTATTTGCAAATTTCAGGAAGTTTATTCCAACTTTGCCAGATTCATATTCTAATGCAAAATTTCAAACATTAAATGCATGTTTCTGGAAGCATCTAGTGTGATGCTGTCTTAATAAAACAGGATTATTTCACCATAATGACCTGTCAAATGCAATCAATATTTTGTTAATTTTTTGGTTGTTTTCTTCCATGTTGCTCTTGTTTTAATGTGTCTGGGACATTTTTCAGGCAGTGTGTTTGTATGTGAAACATTGCGCAGGGTGCACATGCACAGAAGAATAAAAACACTGACTGTGGTTCATTCGGTGCTTGTCACATGCTGCAGTGTGATGCAGTTCTGACT
This sequence comes from Pseudamia nigra, assembly GCA_029823295.1. Taxonomy (NCBI): domain Eukaryota; kingdom Metazoa; phylum Chordata; class Actinopteri; order Kurtiformes; family Apogonidae; genus Pseudamia; species Pseudamia nigra. The sequence goes on from JAQQAE010000424.1 coordinate 19,974, forward strand.
AAGACACAAAGCTATGCACAAAGCACCCAGAGATGTGTCTGTTTACAACTGCCGCCTTCCACCAAATCTACGCCACGATGGTAGCAGTCCTTGAAAAAATTGTTGCGAAGCAGCTACAGCAGCACTTATATTAGAAACAATCTGAAGAAATTCAGTCAGGGTTTTAGAGAACAGCATAGCACTGAAACTGCACTGGTGAAGGTTACGTCTTAATGATCTTCTATTAGCTTCAGATAATGGATTAAGATCTGTACTTGTACTTTTGGATTTTATTACCATATTCAACACCATCAATAATAACATTCTGTTACTAGGATTAGAACACTGTATTGGGATGAAAGGTCCCGCACTAAATTCATGAACGATTTCAATGTGTACATATTAATGACCAGCATTCCACAGGGCTCAGTATTAGGACCGATACTTTTTACACTATACATGCTGCCTCTATAGGTGATGTCATAAGAAAACATGGCATAGATTTTTCTATAAAAACCCTCCAGTTGATCCAAAAGGCAGCAGTATGAGTTTTACTCATCCTGTGGCACAAGCTCAGTTTGCTGCCACCTCTACCCCTCAGTGGTAAGAATGAGAATTTCCCCTCGGGATCAATAAAGTATTGATTGATTGGTTTAACCCTCGTGTGGTGTTGGGGTCAAATTGACCCTTTGTCATGTATTTGTAAAGAGAAGCTGTGTTGTGTGGAAATGCCAGGGAGTTGAATCATCACAGTGATTTGTTCATTTTTGTGGTTTATTTTGTACATTTATTTCTTAACCTTTTTTTTGCAGGGTTTTTTTTGTTTGTTTCTTCATCATATTGTTCATTTTTGTTTGTTTAACTTGATTTTTTTTTCTTTATGCTTATTTTTTTTGTTCATTTTGTTGTTTATTTTGTTGGTTTTGGAGGACAACTGCTCATTTTTCCTTTGCATTTGTTCATTTTTCCTTCACATGTGTTCATTTTTCCTTTGCATTTGTTCATTTTTCCTTTGCATTTGTTCATTTTTCCTTCGCATTGGTTCATTTTTCCTTCGCATTTGTTCATTTTGTTGTTCTTTGTTCATTTCGTGGATAGTTTTGATTCTTTTTGTGCAGTTTTGTTGATATTGATGATTACTTTGTTTCATTTTCTGAAGTGTTTTTGCTCATTTTCTTGGTTACTTTTGTTCAGTATTCAGATAATTTTCATTCCTTTTTTTCTTCAATATTGGTCATTGTTTTCATTTTTAATCATTTTGTTTGTTTTGGTGATGATTTTGTTCCTTTTTTTTCCCACACGACATAGCTTCTCTTTACAAATATATGACATAGGGTCAATTTGACCCGAACACCACAGGAGGGTTAACTGGATTCAGAAAGAGATATATTTCTCCAGTACTGGCTTCTCTTCATTGGCTACCTGTAAAGTCTAGAGTAGAATTTAAAATCCTCTAAAAATAAAGTTCCATCCCCTATAAAACCAGTCAGAACTCTTCACTTTCAGAGTGCAGGCCTACTCGTGGTTCATCGAATCTCTAAAACCAGTCTGGGAGACAGAGCCTTCAGTTACCAAACTCCCAGTCTACAACCAGGATGCAGACAAACTCTGCACCTTTAAAATTAGATTTAAAATGTTCGTTTTTGACACAGCTTATAGCTAGGGCTAGGTCAGGTGACCCTTAACCAAGAGCCTTTGGTTCTGCTGGAACCCCCCCCCCCCAACCAATTGCCTTATGCTTGCTCTTGAAGGTTCAGTTGGGTTTGAAGCACCGAGAGATAATCTTGAATTGCGATTGGCATTATATCGATACAAATGAATTAAACTGATGGAAGGAGGAGGAAGTGCAGTTTGGTTTGAAGGTTTGAGTGTGTTTGTGCACTTTAGACACAACTACTGTGAAATAACAAGAAAATACTGCTTTATTTCTATCTGCACTGCTTTATTCTCACCTGTCTGTCTGTCATTACTGATTGAAAAAGACAAATGGCATTTGAACAGTTCTGTTTACCTTCATTTACCTTTAACATAGAAGAGGAACAAACAAACAGCAAACATTAATTGGTATCAATTTGTGTTACAGTCTCATTTTCTCCAGTATTTTCCCCTTTGTCCCTCTGGCGCCAAAGAGTAGAAGTCTGTTTGATTGATAATTCCTATAAAAAGGTCCACAGTAGGGGGGTGGGGGGGGGTTTCTCTTAAGCCAGCGTTTGGTGACAGCTTCTTTACTTGAAAGCAGGAAAGTATTTAAAATTATTTTACTAGCAGTGCTAAGCAAGAGTGTGTTAGACTGTAGTTGAAACTGTATAGCACGGCAGCAGTGTGTTATTCATAGTCAAACACAAATAACAAGGCAATGAACAATCAGAATTGAGTGTTCCACAAAAATAAAATAATGTGGAATAAAAGGTAAACATGTAAGTAACACTGGGCAGGTCCTGAGGCATTTTAAGGCAGATATTTCACAGTTTTAAATGTTTTTTTTTTCAGAGTTAAGCCTTGGTTTTAGGTGTGCAAATCCTCTCATTATGAAGTCAAATATAAGTTTTCCAATACTGTTCTCATGATTGCATAGATTATAGTTCTTATACGTTTTTTAATTCCACTAAAACTTTGTGAAAAGTTTTTTGATGAGGTTGTAAATGTTTCCCTTCTGTAGGCAGCTGTTAATACATTACCTTAGATGCTATATTTTTAATACGAGCTTCAGCATAAAAGTAAAGCAAGCTTTATTATCCGGGAGTTAATTCATGGCTTCATCATAATGGAGATGTTTAGCTTAGCTGTAATCACACACATTTACTCATTGTTTAGAATAATTACACAACCTCACTACTTTTATCATTTTGTATTCTGTATTTTTTTGCTTTCATCACTATATCTAGTTAATAATTTGGGAATTTGCCGACAAAAAGGCTAATTACGATATATCTATCCACGCTCTCCGCATCTTGACCTCCGCCCCCTCCGTCCCTCTCACTTCACTACACCTCATCTTCTTGTCCCTCCTCCCGCCTCCCTCGTCTCTCTTTGTCCGACCTCGCTCACTTCTCTCCTTCCTCACTCCGCCGTTGCCTCCCTCCCTCGCTTCCTACCTGCCAGCTGCTGCTTGAGGCCTCCGGGCTCTTACAGCTCTGCCCCGAACAAAAGAATGGACAGAACTCCAAAAAAAAAAAGGAGAAAACGAATGACAGCTATGGAACCCTTTGTTCTCTGCATCACTCTTCTTGTTTTAGTCTATCACACTCTCTCTCTATTCTTTTCTTTGTCCCTGAGGGAGTCTTCGAGGTCTCTGGTGTCTCAGTTTTGTGTAACGGTCATGCAGACTGTCTTGTCTGCACAACTTGAACTCCGGTGGCCTGTCAGATCTCCATCTCCAGTACAATGTTTCCATACACAGGGCTTTGAGGCATATCTCCTCAGTAGGAAAATGTGCCACCTGGGTGAAGTGTCCTATCGCCATCAAGAGGAAACATTTTAATAATAAAAGGCATTTTGAAAAGAGATAAAATGTTCATTCACAGTGATTCAGCGTTCGTGTATCTTTAGGCAATGTTCGAATACAGAGATATGGCTAGCAGGGCTTTTCTAAAACACTATGCAACCCTAAAAATAGTCTTTGAAAACGTAGAAATAATTACTAAATATTACCACACTAACATTTACCATATTTTACGGGTTATATGTCGCCCCTGAATGTTAGTCGCACAAGCCAAAAAATGCATAATGAAGAAGCAAAAAAATGTGTGTAAGTCGCTCTGGAGAACAAGTCGCATTTGTTTGGGGGACACGCGCGCTTGACGCCAGAAGCGTGATGTCGCGGCGAGCCTCCCCTCCTCACCGGGTAAGTGACGGCGCCGACACGTTCGCTGTTAAGCTGATGGCAGGTACGGTTGTTACCGGTAATGTCTACATTTTAAATAGTCAGCACTACAGATGCAGGTACATAGGCCTACAGTGCCCTCTAGCGGCTGTCAGTGTGACAAACAACCAATACTCAAAATCATTTAATATATTCATCGCTCCGGTATATTTGTCGCTGCCCTAGCCAGACTATGCAAAAACCCCTGACGTGTAATCTGGAAAATACGGTAAGTCTTGGAGCTCACAGGGTTGAGAATATGTATGATTTTGTTTCTTTTTTTTAATGGTTTGTAAATCTATTTTGAGGGTGTGAATGATTATGCTTTTATTTGCTACTCATTTTATTTTTTTAATTTACTGCCTTTTTTACTCAAAAAATGATGATGAACATAAACTAAGATTCAGAACATACACACATGTTTGGAATCAGCATTAAAATAATGGGCCCCACGAAAGAACCACCTGGACATAAGGAGCTTGTCATTGCAACATGTTAAAAATAGTAAAAGCAGTTAGCATTAAGGCACATGTTGCATAAATTTAAACAGAAAACAGTCCCAGTCACCAACAAAGTCCTTAAAAACAACTTACAACTTACTGAATAAACATTTTCTTTCCTACTTTGAATTTTGTTGTCTGTTGTCAACTTGCTCTTTGTCCATCATTAGTATAATCTATAATTGCAACATTAGCTCAAAGTGTTGTGCCACGACTTTGGATTTTTTGCAATTGTCAACAACTGTTATTCAATATCTGTAAATGATTAAAATCAAAGGTTCTTCAATGAAGCCACAAAGGTCCAACTCAGTCTAACTTTGCTGGTGAGTCAAATTACCACCGTGACCTACTGTATCAATCAAACCCCAGCATAAGAGTGACTTGTCAGATTATTTGCAACAATATTAATAACAGAGCAAAAATTTGAAGATGGACCTGATCACCTACTAGAGGGTCCTAATAAATGTTTGAGACCATGATGACTCATGACAAATATGTATTCACTTAGAATTTTCAGAGAGAATTCCAGTGTAACTCTGTGGGAGTCAGGCCTTCTCGGGGCCCAGTGAAAGGTGCCCCAGTGGCCAACAGCGGTATTACAACTTTCAGTTACTTCTGCATTGGCTTCAAGGTACAGACCTTGTCGTTGTCCACCGGTATGTGGTCAATAACCATAGCAAGTCTCATGTAAACTGGTTCAGATTTTCTTGTTACAAGCAGTGGTGCCTGTTCCCGAAGCGCTAGCGCCACCAATGCCAAAACTTGGTCGGTCTGAGATTTGATCGTGGTCAGTAGCCATGGAAACTGGTTCTGACATTTGATATACTGCATCTTCTGTAGAACAAACAGAAGCACCCACTAATGAAAAGCAAAAGTCACACAAAGTCACAAAAAAATTGCAAAAAATCAACAGGATGGAGATGTTTAAGTCATCAATAAACATGGAAATATTCAAGTAAATTGGTTCAAAAACAAGAATGTCTCTAGGATTAGACTCCATCAGTGACTAAAAATTTGTTATAACTATTTAGAGTGATATTGTTTTATGTGGCTTATTTATATATTTACAGTGGTGCCCCGGGTAATGAACGCTTCTACCAACGAAAAATTTGGGTAATGAAAAACAATTCGGCCAAAATTGTGTCCAAGTAGCGAAAAAATTCCGGGTTACGAATTTCGTAACCCATAAAATTTCAGTTTACGAATTCAGGTTATGAATCTCTCCACCTATTGTTTCACTTAATTTTTTTCACTTTTTTCACCTAAAATACTGCTTCATTTTGTGTTTCTCATGATGGGACCTAAGAAAAATGGCGTCTCTGTCTCATCCTCCTCCAGTAAGTGTCTTTATAAATCAATAAATGTGCACGTACGGGCGTGTAATACATACTTTATATGGGAGTTTTCATGGGTCCAGAACAGATTAATTGGTTTTACATGTTTTCCTATGGAAAAACTCGCTCCGGCTAATGAATGATTCACCCAATGAACGGATTAAATTCGTTAACCGGGGCACAGCTGTATTTATTTTGTTTTGGTACTTTATGGATTTATTCTATGAGAATATTGAATTTAATTAGTCATGCATGTAAATAGGTAAAAACAACCTTAAGTTTACAGGTGATCAGAATATACCGTACGTACAGTAGCCCGCAGACTTCTTCGTACTCTTTCGGAACAGGACTGACGTTGCTAGTTACGGATACGGATGAAAGTTGCAACCCTTCTTTCCGAATATAAAAAAAGCTAAATATGGTTGATTATTAATGAGCACCCGGTTTCTCTGGGAGGAGCTAATGAAGCATATTTTAATGTCTGCATTAACTGTAGTGGCCTGCTCCGTCTGCGTTACACTGACCCGACATATGCTGAGCACAAGATTGTATCAAATACAGTATGTGTAAAACAAACAGATGGTAATAACTGGTAATAACTGTGTTTATGAGCATGTGCTCTGATAAACATGTTAATAGGATAGGCCTATTCTGTTAATCTGGGATTTTTCCTTCACTTTCAAATAGGATGACCTCATACACATACATAATCCAGACTAAAATACTGTCATTTATTTACTATGTATTTTTGATCATCTCATAATGAGTTATTGCTTGCATTACTCTTCAGGTTTGGTTTAAGTCTTTTCTGACAATGAATTAAAAGTGTTTTTTCTTTAACTTCTTATGCAATGGTCTTTTCAACTAATTTTGACTATTATACACACTGGGATTATGACATTTGGAGCCTTGTGGTTCCTCCAAACAATCTTTAAAATGTCACATAGTTTAAGCCAGGTAGTGATTGAAAATGGTTACATTATGTACATCAGGTCAGTTTAGTGAAATACAATCATAATTATGCTAACTGTGCATAACTATGACTCAACAGTGCAATTTGAAAGTTTTGTTTTTTTTTGTTCATTTTTTAACAGCCTTTACTTGACTGTTTATTTTTGTTCATTTTTCTTTTCTTGCATCCAGTTTGGTTCACGTGCTTGATAATTTTTTCCTCTACTTTGTTTCTTTCACTACAACATCTTGATTGTTTTGCTCATTTTGTTTATTTTTATTCCTGCCTTGTTTATTTGGGTTCATTTTTCTTCGTTTTGCATCGAATACAATTCATTTTATTTCATTTTTTCACAGATACAAAAGGTGAAGAAGAGCAGGGTTCCCGGTCTTCTTTTTTAAATTATTTTCCAGGACGTTTCCAGGACATTTTCAGCTGCTGCAGTATTCCAGACAATTTATTATCCTGACGTACTATGTTCACACTCTGTGACTGAAAGTCACTTACATGCTTCGTAGTCGCTTCAAAATGAGCAAAATAAGTGAATTAACACAAATGAAAAGATAACACCAATATTTAACAAGATAAATCAACTATACAAGCAACAAAATGAGAGAAACTATCAAAATAATCAATAAAGTTAACAGATATAAACGAAATAATACCAGCATTTAACAAAAACAATATTTTTCCAGACCAGCTTAAGCTTTTCCAACACATTTAATGTTTTTTTTTTTTTCATTTTTCCAGGTTTTCCAGGTGTTAGGATGCATGTGAACCCTGAGGAGAAGCCAACAACATCACCTACTATTTCACGTTCTGCTGCTGCCGCCCCAATGACAGATTTGCAAATTGCCAAGTGCGTCACTTCTCAGCTCTTAGAAACCGTCGTGTTCCAGTTACGTTCATAATCATCTTCCTGTTTGTGTGCAGAGGCCTGTGTTTACGTGGACTCCTTCTCCCGCCGTTACTGTGGTAAACAAGTTGACAAGAAATGCACCTTTACATTCATGAGTCTTTTTATACACAAGTGTCTGTACTTTGACATGAATACAGACTGTGTGTTGGCGACTTCTGCCACTTTTTGATGCCTGGTGCCTCCCAGACATCCAGGCAAACTGATAAGGTAATGCAGACATGCTGGGGGCGTCCTCAGGCACAGGTACAAGTCTGGGGGCTCAGACCCGCTGACCCTGGCGAGACTGCATCAGTAAGGCATCTTGTAACATTCTGCTCACCAGCACTGGAAAGTGTGCTTGGCATTTTTTTGCCCAATGGAGTGTAGTCCAGTCCGAGATAAGCTCTAAAGCCATGGAACAGATGTATTGTACTCCAGAAATTGGGAATGTGTCCCGGATCACAGAAGCTTGTGATATGGTGGAGACTTAGGGATTTGTTGTTTGAGTTTCCAACAGGAATCCGGTCTCACACCTAGCTGCTCATCAAAAAAGAAATGTATGTATTAATAATGCAATGTTTGAATGTTTGGTTGGAAATACGGTGCTGGCTATCTGAGGTCCTCGGACTACAGATTAAATTTACTTCTTCCGTTTGTATCTTTCAGAGCATCTTTCATGAAAGGGCGAAGCATCCACAAAGTTGGATTATTCAGTTTCCTTCAATTGTGTTTAAGAAACCTCTTGTAAAACAGTGAAAATCTACAAGCCCATTTTCACAAAAACACTAGATTAATGAATTCATTTATAATTTGAAAATAGAAGAGACAATAGCTATGAAAGTATCTCATTTTTACAGTGTATGGCTCATAAGAGACATTTGTATATTCCTTTATTCTCTGTATTTGTTTTTGTAATGCTATTATTTATTTATCTATTAATGGGTACTGGTCTCTTATAAGTAACACAGTGGAGAAGCTACGCTAAAGTATTTTTTATTAAATTAAATTGTAAAGGATGTTGGATGAATGAACGCTGGGATAAACTCAGTAAGGCAAAGGGCGAGGAGTTGAGGTACATGTAGGTTTTTTTCTTTTATAATAGAAAAAAAAGCTGGAGAAGATAAATGTGGGTCTGTCTGTTTGTTTTTGTTTGTTTTGGTATTTATCATGTATTTATTATTATTGAGACTATTTCTGACATGTTTGTTTAAAAAAATGAGGTGAAAATAATATATTATGTATTTTTCGCACTATAAGGTGCACCGGATTACAAGGCGCATTACGCAACACATAACTTAGATAAGTCAAACTTTATTAAAAATTAAAAATATTATAAATTAAACATTTATTCAAGGCTGTCCACAGTAACAAAAAGCCGTACTAAAGCATTTTGACAGATTTTTGAGCACCGTGTACCACATACTGACTTCGAACCGATTTTACTGTAAGCACAAACCAGGAAAAATCCATATATAAGGCGCACCGGATTATAAGGCGCACCTTCGATTTTTGAAGGCGTGTGGTTTTTTCTTCCATCGACTGGACTGTAAATTTGGTTGAAAACGTTTCGCCACCCATCCGGGAAGCTTCTTCAGTTCGATTTTTGAGAAAATTAAAGGATTTTAAGTGCGCCTTATAGTCCGAAAAATACGGTATATAAAAAAAATGCAATGTGCTTGCAATGTTCTGTCCCTTATGCAGTTTGGGATCATTGTTGCATTTCTATTTTAAGCAATATGTTCACCTCAAGTCACACAGGAGTGTAATCAGTCTGTTCCACCTTTATACAGGCAACATGCTGCTTATCAGCAATTATCTGTTTATCAAAGCCACTGGTGGCTTTAATAATTCATCACAGCCTTCATCTCTTTAATCAGATTAAAGTAATCCCATTACATGTACGTAACATGTACGTAATTCACAGCATAAAGTGGCAGGGTTTTTTAAGAAACATGCAAACTGAGAGTGGGGATTGTGTGCGATTAGAGTGCATTCCTCACAGGTGAGCTCAAGTGTTGGATATGTTAATGTTTAACAAATTGTGCATGTTTAAACACTGAAAAAAAAGTTGGAATAGAGTGTGAGGACTGGCGAAGTAAATTATCTATCTATCTATTATTGATCTGTTTTGTTCTGCGGAGTTCCTCTTATCCTCTTATTAACCTGTTGACCTTGAGGATGTTAATAATACAGGAGAAACTAATTTTGAATTTGACACCAAGGATTGCTGGCCTTTAGCTTTACAAAATACCTCCTCCATCAATTATTGAATGAGCAAATCCAATATCGGAAGGCCGGCCACAGTAACGCGCCGACAGAGGGACGGAATGAAAGACAGACTGACGTGGAAATAATCTGGTGCCCTGGCACAAACACAGAGAGAACACTGACTGGGAGCCTGAGTGAGATTTGGGGTCAGCGGGTGTAGAAAACGAACATTTTAGTGCATTTTAGTGGAAACATGCTTGCATTAAAGTAAGTAAAAAAGGAACATGGTGGATGTTTTCTTAGATTGTATATTTCCGGGTTCCCTCGCATCCTCTAAAATCTGGAAAGTGATTGAGCACTGTCATGGAAAATGTATGGAAAATGAGGGAAAAAAAGGCGAATGTACTGGAAAAGCTTAAGTTGTCCTGGAAAATTATTGTTGCTTATTTGGTTGATTTTTTGTTACTTTTTTGTTATTTTGTGCATTTTTTGTTAATTTACTTGAATATTTGGATCATTTTCTCATATTGTTGCTTATTTTGTTGATTTTTTTCTTACTTTGTTGCTATTTTGTGCATTTTTTTCTTAACTTACGTGATTATTTTTGATCATTTTTCTCATTTTTGTTGCTCATTTTGTTGATTATTGTTACTTTTTTATTATTTTGTACATTTTAATTGATTTACTTGATTATTTTTCTCATATTGTTGCTTATTTTGTTGATTTTTTTGTTGCCTTTTTGTTATTTTGTGCATTTCTTTTGTTAATTTACTTGATTATTTTTGATCATTTTCTCATATTGTTGCTTATGTTACAGAATTTTTTGGTTACTTTTTTATTTTTTATGCATCTTTTCTTAACTTACTTGATCATTTTGGTAATTTGTCTCATTGCGTAGCTTATTTAGTTGATTTTTTTGTTTCTTTATTGTTATTGTGTGCATTATTTCTTAACTTACTTGATTATTTTGATCATTTTTCTCAGTTTTGTTGCTCATTTTGTTGATTTTTTTGTTTCTTTTTATTATTTTGTACATTTTCATTAATTTACTTGATCATTTTGATTATTTTTCTCATATTGTTACTTATTTTGTTGATTTTTTTTGCCTTTTTGTTATTTTGTGCATTTTTTGTTAATTTACTTGAACATTTTGATCCTTTTTCTCATTTTGTTGCTCATTTTGTTGATTTTTTTGGTTACTTTTTAATTAGTTTGTGCATTTTCATTAATTTACTTGATTATTTTGATCATTTTCTCATATTCTTTCTTACTTTGTTGCTATTGTGTGCATTTTTTTCTTAACTTACTTGATTATTTTAATCATTTTTCTCAATTTTGTTGCTCATTTTGTTGTTTTTTTGTTACTTTTTTATTATTTTGTACATTTTCATTAATTTACTTGATCATTTTGATTATTTTTCTCATATTGTTGCTTATTTTGTTGATTTTTTTGTTGCCTTTTTGTTATTTTGTGCATTTTTTTGTTAACTTACTTGATTATTTTGATCATTTTTCTCATATCGTTGCCTATGTTGTAGATTTTTTTGGTTACTTTTTTATTTTTTATGCATTTTTTTTCTTAACTTACTTGACCATTTTGGTAATCTTTCTCATTGCGTTGCTCATTTTGTTGATTTTTTTGTTACTTTATTGTTATTGTGTGCATTTTTTAACTTACTTGATTATTTTGATCCTCTTTCTTATTTTGTTTCTCATTTTGTTAATTCTTTTGTTGCATGTTGGTGGCATTTTGTTCATTTTCGCTAACTTACTTGATTCATTTGATCCTTTTTTAGCAACTTTCAGTTTCAGAGTATTGCTGCTCCGTGACTGTGAACATGGCATGTCAGGAGGATGTATTAGTGTGTGGTGTAATAACTCGTCATACTGTAGCAGATGAAAAAGCCACGGAAAAGAATTTTAAGAACCCTGATATTTGCATTAGGCCACATCCACTGTTTTCACTAATGTCCCTTTTATAGAAAACTCCACATAAAATAACTAATTGATGAGAATGAAACGACACAATGCAAACACAGTATACGTCATTAAACATAGTGTCTATAAACTTTAATGCATTCCCTTGTCTGTAAATATGATTTCCGCCTGAGTCATGTTGAATCATCATCAATTGTAGATGTCTTTAATACTTAGTTTTATTTGTATGCTGCCAGTTCACACTACACAATTATCTTGAGGCGCTTTACAGACTAAGGTCAAGACAAACGCAACAAATCCCTTGAGTGCTCAGCAACAGTGGGAAAGAAAAAGTCTGAAGAAGACTTGAGACTGGACGGCTACTGTATCTGCCTCGACTAGGTGTGAATTCAAAGAGGAAATAAAAGCACGGAGGAGAAAACAACACAGTCAAAGTTCGGACAGACTGGTACAGTACGTCAGTAGCACATCGTGAACATCCTGCCCTGGTTGTTATGTGCTAGGAATATTTCTGCAGCTGGTCTGAGGCACCAATAAGAGATTGAACCCAGCATTCAGGTGTTTGATAAGGTCAGTCAGTGAACTCAGACAGGAAAAGGACAGAATGAAGCCGCGAACTCGCCTACTGTGATGTGATAGTACTAACAATCTCATCACATTGTCTCATAATGTGAAATTTTAAAAAGTCACTGATTTGCAAATAATCCAACAGTCAGAAGTAGTTTTAATATGTCCGTGAAAAAGTATCGACAAGGCATTTTGGAATGTGGCTCATGTCAAATTGAGCTGTGTGTTAGTTCAGGGCGGGTCCTTAGGTCACATTTGAAAGACAGTCCTGCAGTAACGATGGTAAAAACTACTCCCACATCACTTCATCACCTCCGAGCATCATCCTACTACGTGTTTGGTTGGTGTTTTGACAGGATGTTCAGTTTTTTAACCTTGACTAAGTTAACTTTCTATTTTCTGATGGAACAGTCCGGAGGTTTAAGGACCATCTCCTGCTCATCCCATATGTGTTTTCCTGTTGTGTGATTTGTAAAATCTGTGTATTCATGTCTAGGGTTTTGGGGGGTAATGATTGTAATGTTTAATACCCTGTGTGCTTTTGAAAACAAAACAAATTTCAGACATTTTTCTGACCAAGTTCCATCGTACTGTGTCGTATTCTCACTAACTGGTGATCACACCTGCAAACCCTCTGCAGAATATTTCCCAACCCTAAACCCCCCGATGTTTAGTCATGTCCCACTTAAACACAGGACAGAGGAGGAGCTGAATGTGATCTGCATGGGACTGGTGCGTGAGTATGATGTGGTGCGAGGATTACAGCCGCTAATACCAGGTGTTAGGGAGCAATCACCCTGCACACACACACACACACGGACACACAAACACGTACACGTCACAGCCCGTCTCCAAGCACCTCAGCTCTCCATCAGCACACAGATAAAACAAACACGACACCCACGCACAACTGTGTGACTCACCTCGCACACACACACAGGTATGCACGAATACGCACACCTGTGGCCTGTGCAGAAAAGCACATATGCAGTATTGTCGGCGCACGCACACACACACACACACACACACACATATATTGCAGAGCTGGCTGGCTGCCTAAGCTGCTAATTACAGCTGTGTGTGTGAACTCTCACTCTCACTGACTGAACAACCCAATATTAAACACTAGAGAGAGGGAGAGAGAACCTCAGGGTAGTTCCTCCATAATCCATATTTAATGGCTTATTATGCTGCAGCTTGTGGTTGTGTTCTGCTTGTGTTTTCATTAGGCTGATTAAAGGGATATTTACAGAATCCTTCTGTTCTGTAAATAGTCTCTGAATGTGTGTGAAGATGCTTCTCTTGAGCTGCAGAGTTTTTTGACCTTCACGCCCTTTTTGGTGTAATACTGTGTATAAAATCAAAGCAAGTTATGTGCGGCTAAATGCCCTTAAGCCACAAAGCGGAGTGCAGAGAGAAGCTGAGGAGGCTTGTGAAAACATATTATTTTCAATGGATTAAGCAGATGATTCAATTTAACCTTTCATTCCCATCAATGGCCATCCGCGTTTCAAAGGGATCAGACATTCACTCGCAAAGTTTTTATTTTTCTACACGTATTCACCCTGTACTAGTTCTTATTAGTATCATATTGGCAATTTATTGGTCAGTTTACAGCACTTCACTCTGTGTGAGCAGACTTTGCAATCCCTGGACAACGGACCTACCGGC
>JAQQAE010000425.1:0-33858 GCA_029823295.1 Pseudamia nigra
AAGCGAGGCCTGCAGGTCTGTAGGTGTAGTTAGGGGTCTTTTGTGACCTCCTGAATGAGTCATCAATGTGTTCTTGGTGTGATTTTAGTCGGATGGTCACTCCTGGGAAAGTTCACCACCAGGTTTTGTTTTTGGCTCGCACCATGGCTCAGTTCAAATTCAATTCAATTCAAAGCACTTTATTTGTCCTCAAGGGGCATTTAGGTTTCTCCCGCTGAGGGGGAGAGGGCTGTGCAACATGTGTCGTGCTGCCCTTTGAACAGACGGGGGAAAGTGGGGAAAGATAACGGTGGGTTAGAAGAGTAAAAAGCCACATGTCCAGAACTAAGCTCCTAAGGGGGAACAGGTATGGGTACACAGGAAAAAAACCTCTGCAGACATTTAGCATACAGTTGGAACACAATATTCATTTCTAAAGCTTTAACAGAGGGTGTTGGTAATGTGTGTGTTTAATCTTCATGCATGTCCTTGGGTGCGTTATGTGTGCTGTAAGCCCACTGGAGTCCCTCTAGAAATGGCAACCTTTTCCCGATTAATGTCAGTGACTTTCTTTCTCATCTGTTCTTAAATTTCTTTTGATTGCAGCATTGTGTGTTTCTTGTTGACAGCTTTCACCACACTGCACTTTCTGTCTAAGTGGCTTCTGGATTCAACAGGTCTTGCAGTAATCTGAATGAATCTGAACCCAGCTTTCCAAAAAATGTGGTTAATCACAGTTACTTCATGATTTAAAAACAGGGGTTAAATACTTTTCACATAGAGCCAGGTAGGTTTGGACAGCTTTTATTCTCTTGACAAATCAAATCATCAGTTATATAAAATTTCTTTGATGATCTAAAACTTATAAATCTAACAAATATACAAAAAAAAAAAAATCTGGATTATATGCCCTAAAAACACACTATATTTGTGGACTGAAAGCTTAATCTCACACCTGTACTGGCTCATCATCCACTTTGACTTGTCCAGCGATTTCCATCATATCCAGAGCGAGGTGACAGATGGACTTGGCGTGGTGCGTGCACGGCTCCGGCAGCCCGCTCACCGTCATGTATTTATCACCCACAGTTTCCACCTGTGGAACAAAACCATTTCATCACGCCAACACATGACTGATATCATCACTTTTTCTTTCCTTTTTTTCTGTCCAGTGCATCCCTGCTGTGCAGCAAAGGCAGATTCTAACTGAACCGTGCAGCTAGAAATAAATGGAAACACCCTGAGATAAACACTTAAACACTTACATCACCACTCAGTTATTCAGGGCCTCTTTGAGCTCTGCTAAAACCCTCGGACCACCAAGCCGTGCAGCCTGTAGAGTAAATATTACTTCTTTTGGTGACCCGGTGCCTGAGGCCGATCCCCTGGAAGTGCCTCGATCTGTTTGACTTCTCAAAGTGCATTCTTGTCTGAAAGCCTGGACTGTAAATCTGCTGCACGAAGCCTATAAAACTACTCTCTGCAAAACTATACAGTGCTTAGAGCTTAGTAATACTCTGGTTTTGATGAAAAACTCAATTCAACTGATGTAAATGCTCTGTTACTGACTTTACTAGTGTTTTATTGGTGCATTAGAGAACATAACTCTGGTTAAGACTCAAATTTTACCTCCTTGAACAAATTGCAGCTTCATGAATCACTTCCAGGATCTCTACAAGTGTCAGATGCCTCTATTTTAAAACGGTCATTTTCAACTAGATTTAAGAGGTTTTGAGAGTTATTTCATATTATCTATATTTTTGTTGTAAATGAATCAGTGTATAACTTTATACAGTTCTTGAATGTGAACAATACATTTTGTACTAAAATGTATTGTTCACATAAAATAAAATACATTTTGTACTAAAATGTATAAAACTGAGGACTGAGTTTTTAGATTATTTTTCACTGTACTGATCATTTTGTTCATTTTTTTCTGAATTTTGTAGTGTTTTGTTCATTTTTTATGATTAATATGTTAATTTGTTGTTATTTTGGTGCGTTTTCTGGTTTATTTTATTTCTTTAAAAAAAAACGCTTGGTGAAGTTGTGGCTTTGAAATGTCAGAAATGTTGATTTCAGACAGAATAAATGGTAAAAACAAAAAAATCAGACTTTTTAATTACCTCAAAGGCCTTAGTCAGGTAAAATTTAAGACATTTTAAGACTTTTTAAAGATCTTGTTAGTTAACACATTAGTGAAAGATGCAACAAAACAAAAACAATGAAGACACAAAGAAGACTAAGATGCAAAAAGATGTCAAAAAGCCGTAACCAACGCCGTATAAGATACAAAAAAACATGTACTGTAAATGATGCTAAAAGACAGGAGAGATGCAAAAAAACAATATAAAAGATACAAAAAGATGAAAAAGAGAAAACTGAAGAGGCATGAAATGACGAAAACAACATGAAAGAGATGAAAAACAATTGAACCAAATGAACAAAATCCAATCTCTTCATTATAGACAAAAAGGAAAATATTTATCATGACTAATCATCATTGAATATCAAAACATATCATACAGATACCCCAGTAATAACAGACTGATCACACAGCTCAATAAACAGTTTAAGTTTACTTGCTTCCCACCTTGTACACGTAGGGGTTTTTCCTGGAGTCAGTCAGTATGTCGAATCTCGTGTAGACGTCGTTGAGCAGGTTGACGATCTTGATGGCTCCCTCTGCAGACGCGTGTTTGCTGCAGAAGGCGTTGAATCCCACGATACCGCTGAACAGGATGGTCACGTTGTCGTAGCGTTTCGCCGGGACAGGACGTTTGTGTCGCAGCTCGTTGGCAACGGACGGCGGCAGAACGGAGTAGAGTAATCTGGAATCAAAAGGAGAGATGTGTGTTGCACAAGTTAGTAATGAATGTTTCCTGAATTGAGGGTTGGCACATGAAATGGGTCGTAGAGATTTTTTACTGTGTCTGCAATTATTTGGTTCATTTCTTCCGCATTTTATTCGTTATTTTGTTCATTTTTTGTTGAAAATGACTCATTTTCCCAGTTTTTAAAAAATTTGTTTACTTTGATAATTTTAATGCTCATTGATCATTTTTGTTAATTTTTATTATTATTTGGTTCAATTTATTGCACAAAATTAAATAATGAAAAATTAAATTTCCCCTTTTTTGATTATGTCATTATTTTTGCTGGTTTTTTGCCCTTTTTTATTATTGTCTCCACATTTGTTCATTTTCTTGATTTTTTTGTTGTTTTTTCGTTAATAGTTCCATTAATTTTGTTCATTTCCTTGACCCGTTGTTAATTTTGCTGATTACTTTGTTCATTTTCTTTATTTGCTTTATTCATATACATTAATTTTTTTATATACAAAATTCATTTTTCTTCTTTTTCTTAATTTTTTTCATTATGTTGATTATCCTATTTAACCTTTGTTCGTTTTATTGGTTATTCCATTAATTTTCATTTATTTTGATGATTATCTTGTACATTTCTGTTCATATATTTAATTTATTTAATATCAAATCCAAGTGAAAAAAAAAAATCTATTTTTTTATACCAACTTTCTTTATATTACATTTAAAGAATAAAATACATAAAATATGTGGATACATTTCCAGTAAAAAAAACAAAAACAAACTAAAAAAAGAACATATTATGGCAAAGTATGATCAGATTCTAAAAGTTTGGGTCCTGGAGAGAGAGCAGATGAATCTGTTGGTCATGAGTTGAAAAGTTTGGGAGTCACTGGTGCAGAGTAGTGGTTTATCGTTTGGATCAGTGTCGTATTTGCTCATTCAAACACCTTTTGGGCTTCGCTCTGATCAAGCTGCTGTGAAATGGGAGGGCGGTGTTGCCATGGTAACCAGTTAGATCATGGCCGCCTGGTAAAAAGCAAAGCACCGTCCATGATGCATCATAAATTGAGGACACAGGACATGTACAGCTCATGGCCACTGCACAAAAAAATCTATATATGCAAATACTGTGCCCTCTGTTTACGCAGGAGAAGAGAATACTGTACATGCTCTTCAACCAACAGCCTGTTGATGACATTTAACGCTGCTTAAGACCTTCTTTTAGATCATTTTTAAACAAATTTAATGCTGAATTCTGGACAATTGATCAGTAATACCTCTGTGTTTACTGTAAATGAATGCACGTATAACATTTAAGATGTATAAGTGAGGACTGAAACAATAAAATGAGCAAAAACAGATACAAACACAAAATAATCAGGAATGTGTTCCGAAATGAATGGAATATGCAAGAAAATGAACAAAAAAATCAAGCAACATCATCAAATCATCAAAGTATTAGCAACAATAAACCTTAATGGCATAAACAATAAAATTATCCAAAATGAACAAAATGTAATATGTTCATTTTGATTTACTGTTGCGAATACCAGTGTATGCAAACATTCACAAACTAATCAACAAAATAAACAAAAAAAAAAACAAAAAATATCAAGAAGATGATAAAAAAGTGAATGGAATATGCAATAAAATGAGCAAGAGATGAACAGAGAATGGAGAAAAAAGAAAGAAAATGAACTAAAGTGAACGAAATTATCATAAACTGATTAATGATGAACAATAATTAATGGAATAATGAATAAAACATACAAAAATAGATGAGGAATGAAAAAAATAATCGAGAACATTAACTAAAGTGAACAAAATAATTTTAAAAATGAACAATAATAATGATCGTAAAAAGTGAATACAGTGGTCCCTCGTTTATCGCGGGGGTTACGTTCTAAAAATAACCCGCGATAGGCGAAATCCGTGAAGTAGATTCCTATGGAAAAACTCGCTAATGCATGATTCGCACAACAAACACGATGCTGGAACGGATTGAATTCGTTAACCGGGGCATCACTGCATTTATTTTAAGGCTGTAAAACCCCTCACCACGCACTTTATACATTATTCTCAGACTGGTATTAACATTTTCTCACATTTATTTAAACACTGTCAAAAATCAAACCTTTGTAAATTTTAAATAAAAAATAAGTACAGTATTATAGAACTAAAGATCAAAACCTATTTTCAGGCCCATACATTTGTTTGAGAAATAAAGAAATATAAATGTTTTCCTATAAAAAAAACTTTTAGAACTAACAAATTTATTTTTAACAATCAACTTATGAAGCTGGACACATAAGAAATTATTAATAGTGACTTACGCGTCACAGTTCCTCTGATTGCGCCGCTTCGTCCTGCTGTAGCGTCTTTTTCCAGTGAAGGCCTTCGTCGACATTGTGGGTTTTTGTCGGAGAGGAAACTTGCAAACATACAGCACTTCAGAGTCACACTGCTAGCGATCGAACGTTTGTGTAAGTTTGGTGAGCTGAAAGCATTCTGTACTGTACGGTACAGGAAATGCAGCACGGAGGAGAGTGATTGAAAACGGCCTCAGCCAATCAGGACGCAGAACACAATGCGCGTTCATACGCTGTAACAAAAATACATGAAAATTGCACTCATAAAAATCTGTGAAACAGCAAGGCTGCGAAAAGTGAACCGCAATATAACGAGGGACCACTGTACAATACAATACAATACAAAAATTCACAAAAAGAACCAAATTATTCATCAAAATAAACAAAACTAAACTAAATATCCAACAATGAAGGGAACCGTCAAGAAAATTGGCAAAAGTGACCAAGATCCACAAATAGATGAATAAAATGATTTCACAAAATGAGTAAAAAATGACCAAAATAACAAAAATTAAAAAATGAACACAACACAGGAAATGATCAATAGATAGAAGGAAAATGAGCAAAATAATCCAAACGGACAAAAATGTGGAAAAACACAGATCAAAATCGTCAGGAAAAGTAACAAAGATGACCAAAATATGAACAATAATATTCCACAAAATTACCAGAAAAATTACCAAAATAATCAAGAAAACAAACATAAACGGGGGAAAAAAAATCAAAGCAAATAAAACTGAGCAAAATAATCAACACAATGGAGAAAGTGATCAACCAACTCTAACAAAAATGCCCAAAAATAATCCCAAAAATCAGGTAACAATTAACAAATATACCAAGTACACATTAGGTCATTAAGTTTCATTGAAACTTTAAATCATTCTGAAATGTGGGCTTTAACACAGACCCCCTGAAATCTCCTGTGACGAGACCTGTTGGAGAATTCCGACATTTCATTTCTCAGAAATCTCACTGAAAGGAATCAGGAGTTTTTTTTTACCCCCTCCTTCATGGACTGATTAGTGAATGTTTCCCCCTGATTATCCAACAAAGGAGAAATAACAGAGGGACTAACACTCATCTATTATCGTACATTTGTGGATGACTCATAAACTCCTGACAATTACAGGGCCATAGAGGGTAATTAAACAAAATAGCAACTTTAATGCAAAATGAATTAGGCTTTTCACAGTGACTTTCTCAAAGCGGCGACAAACACAGTGAATAAAAAAGCTTCTCATTGAACTCCTCCAAAAATATCTAATCCTACATTTGCAACTTGTAGACTGTGATATAAAAATGTGGTCTTGTTGTAAATAGTTCATGTTTTACAGACCCTTCAGTTGTATAAATGTTATGGTTTGGATGGAGTAAAGGTTTACACTTAGGGTTATTTATAATTCATGCAGAAGGTTTGCAGATTATTCTTACGCTATTTGTGTGATGCATTAATCTGTGGTTGTAAAATCTCCACTGGCTGAGACATGAACAAGCACCAGAAAAGAATGAGTGAGGATCTCTACATTCACCCTGCTGTCCCACTATTATTCGGAATATGACAATATTCTGAATTTGATAGGTGTCATGTACAACACAACTCCAAAAAAGTTCAACCAGATGGGAAAATTATAATAATAATTCAATGTTCTTTTTTTAGATTTATTGTTGGGGGGGATTTAGCCTTTATTTGACAGGCAGAGTGGAGATAGGCAGGAAAGAGTGTGGGCAGTAACAGGCAGCAAAGGCCACAGGCTGGATTCAAACCCAGACCACTGCGTCCAGGCCTGAGCCATGTGGGTGCCTGCTACCAGATGAGCCACAGAGGTGCACCAAAAATAATGCAGTTTTATTAATATCTACTACAACTTGTATTTCGTTGTAGATGTATGAAGGCAACATATTTTGTGTTTTCTCTGCTCATTTCTTTTTAATACACAGCCGTATTTCAACTCAGGGTATGTAACATGTTCCAAAAAATCAGCCAGGGGAAACTTTTAGGGCAGAAAATGAGATAAAGTCATTCAAAAACAATGTGATGAAAACTGGATTTTAAACATGAATTGGTTTGATCATCTAAGAAGAGGTTAATACGTACTTCAGGAGCAAAGATGGATTGAGGATCAGTTTTTCATTTAATGTATGAGAAAATTATTGAAATGTTTAAAATTGATGGTACAGTATTTGGATATTTGACAGACTACAATGTGGAATTGAGTGAACTGAAATCTATGCATAATGCTCAGAATGCACAACTGAAACTGAACATGGACCATGTCTGAGCTCTGGATGGTATCAAGTCATTCGTATCCAGGATCTGTCAATCATGTATCAGTGACAGACCCGGAGAGGCTCAGGAGCACTGAGGGAAATCTTTGTCAAGACCTCACATCCAGAGGTCAAGGTTAAAAATACAAACTCTGCAGCACTTTCATTTTTCTAGAGCACATAGTGTCCATCTCTTCGTAAAATTTCTTCTGATCACTTGTAAAGCTTTTCTGGGTCTGGCTCCTATGTACATATCTGAATTGTTAACACCTTAGATCCTCAGGTGAGAACCTTTTGGTCATTCCAAAGTCAAGGCTTAAATCTAAATGTGACTGAGCCTTTGCGGTCAGAGCGTCTCAGCTTTGGAATGACCTGCCTGAGAAGATAAGGCAGGCAGAAGCAGTGACTTTGTTTAAATCTCGTCTTAAAACTCATTTACATAGACATGCTTTTATGTAATTTTACATTTTTCGGTACTTTTTTAAAAAAAAATCATTTTTACCTTTGTTTTCTTTCTTTTACTGTTTTTATTGTGATGTGATGTTGTCTCCTTTTACTTTGTATTCTTTGATTTCTTTGATTTCTTTTTTCTCCCCCACTTTTTATCATTGTAACTGTACCTGTTTATATTGCCTTTGTTGCACTCTGTATTGTTGTTTTGTTGACTGGTTGTTCTTTTGTGTGTCATATTGCTGTATTTGAGCCTTGTTTTTGCTTTGTTGTCAAAGCACTTTGTAAACTGCTGTTTTTGTAAAGGTGCTATAGAAATAAAGTTATTACTGCTA
Organism: Pseudamia nigra; assembly: GCA_029823295.1. Taxonomy (NCBI): domain Eukaryota; kingdom Metazoa; phylum Chordata; class Actinopteri; order Kurtiformes; family Apogonidae; genus Pseudamia; species Pseudamia nigra. The sequence goes on from JAQQAE010000425.1 coordinate 8,227, forward strand.
TTATTATTAAAATTGCCCGAATAGTCGTTCGGCAGACCTCAACCCAAGTTGACAAGAGAAGTCAACAACACTTTTGGACACAAGCAACATTAAGACACAACACAGACAGGTCTGACGTGCACTTGTAACCTTAGCTCTGTGCTTTAGAGAATGACAAAGGTTTTCGGCAGTGATCCTGAGTCTGTCCAGGTCTGTCATAACACATGACTGACAGGTCCACAATATAAATGATTTGTTCCTGTTCAGTTTAAGTCATGTGTTCTAAGCTTCAAATCACAATTTTTTAAATAATTTTAACTGATTTTCAGTCATAATGTTGCCCCTGGCTGATCTTTTTAGTATTATATTGCCAACACAATGCACAGCTGCTGTAGGGACAAAGATCATAACTGATGCACACTTCAAAGAAAAGTCCATATTTCTATTCAGAACAACAAATCTGCCTGTTTTAAACAATTATGACGAAGGGCATGAACATGTTTTTGGATCTGCAAAAATATCAAATACTGACCTTTTCAAGTTGGAATGAAAGAGAGAAGCTGAGTTCACACAGTGGAACTCTTTAAAAAAAAACCTGTTTATGATCGAGGTTTGCACGGCTGCATTTGAACTGGAATATCAGTCATTTCCAATGGTCATCTGAAGCTCATTAGAAATATTTTCTTTTTCAGAATCTGAATAAGAATGCTATTTATTGTAATTTTTTTCCAACCGCAAGCAGCACAGGAAAAAAATTAAATTTTCAGAGTAAGAGGATCTATGCAATATTAATGTGAACATAAATGGAATGAATGAAACCTGTCAGTCTTCTTCTTCTCGTCCTCCAGAGCCCGCAGTGTGTGCTGCAGACGATCTGTCAGGATTTCCAGCTCCTGGGTCAGTTTGTACTCCTCACGAAACTGCTCACCCAGCAGCACCAAGTCACGGGTGGCATCGTGCAGCGGGATATCGCTCAGGTAGAGCCCCCTCCGCGTAAGGTCATCCAGGTTCATAACACTGAACGTGAAAGAATGGCGTAAAAACAGAAAAAGAAGGATCAAAGTGACGTACTATATAACTTTCAAAAAATGTACCTAAGTAGCCTATAATCAGTGTCTGAAATTTAAAATAACATTTTGGTTGGAAAAATTGTCTGCATTTTGGATAGAACTTCAGTATTTAATCTGATAAAAACTAACACATGATATACAGTATCTACGTGGGTCTTATTGTACAATGTTGTAAGATTTTATATTTTTACAGAATCTTTTGGGATTTCAGTATGTAATCAAACTGATGTAGTGAAACACAAAGAAGCCTGTCTCATCGCCCAACTCGTTTCTTGTTTCAAGCAGCAGCACCGCCACCCAGGATGGAGGTATGAGAATACTCAATAATCATCAGAAGCTTTAAGCACATTGGTTTAGACACTTTGATGATATTACACCGACATGGATACTGAACTCAATCTGCCTTTACAGTGGACAACAAGGAACTTTTGTGGTGATTTTCAGTAGCAAAGACAGAAACAGGAGGCAGTTAATGTGGAATGATAATGAAATCTGTAATGCCATAAATATGATTGCAGAAATCACTGCTTTGTAAGAAAACACTGATCAAATTGAACCTTTTCTGAGCTATTCTACAGTGTCCTGATTGCATAATAAGCTGCAATGTGTTGTGCTGGACATTCAATAGACAATGGATTCACAGCCTTTAGATTGTTCATGTTACACACACATGTTTAGTGACTACAGCCCAGTCCATCCATAATTGGAAAAGGGTAAATTCATTATCATTCAGTCATTATCAAAGAAGTGCAGGCATGAACATGCTATTTTCTAAGTATTTATGTCTATGCTTTGGTTTTATAGAATGTCACTTCACATAGACTTATGACCTGTTCTGAATGAAAGCATAAACTTTTGAGGAATCCATGCCCCAATGTTTAAATTATGCATTTTGTTCTATATGGGGTAATTTCCTGCCAACTCAGCCAGTGCCTCCATGGGCACCACTGCAGATTTTTTCAAAATTTAATGAGATATACTGTACACCTTGATGGGAGCAATGAAAAATCCCCAAGTTTCAGATCTAAATTCTAAGCAGTTTAAATTTTGTGGTCTTTTAAACTTTAAGGGCCCGCAGATTGCACCGTTCATTTTCATAGGTTTTTGAAGATCCATAACTTCATTTATATACAAGCTATGACCCTGAAAATTGGAACTCTTAATTCTGACCTGCTCTTTAGTTAATCTAACCTGCTTAGAATTTTGATCTGAAACTTGGGGATTTTTCATTGCTCCCATAGAGGTATAGCTCATTAAATTTTGAGCAAAATCTGGGATGGTGACCATGGAGCTTTCCTCAGTATTGGTTGAGTTAGCATGGAATGACACATGAGTCTTTGTCATCAGCATCTAATATCGTTAAAAATGCAATGCCTCAGGAATGGTTGACAGAATGTCTTACAATTTGGCCCAAACATGGACTTAAGGATGAACTGAAAATATTTTCATCGCCAAAGGTCAAAGCTCACGGTGATCGTTACGTCTGTAATTAACAATTTATACCCAACTTAGATATCCCTACACCTATAGCTCTTAAAAAGTGTTTATTGGAAAGACACCAAATAAGTTGGACATGTTTACCCAGACACACAGCAATGTGATAAAACAATGAAATTCAACCTCTGACTCTGAAAAAATACCCTCCAAAGAGTCTATTCAGTTAAACTTTTAATCTATGATGCCAGGGACTCAGGACAAATTAAAAAAATAAACCATTAGTAATGAGCTAGACTGACTGGACTACAGGATCTGATTAAATATAGAAAGATAAACTGCAATATGTTATCTGCTATATGCCAGCTCATACTGTTTCCTCCTAGCATATGAATTTATTGATATTTGGCAAGCTGGATGAGAAGCCTTGGTTGTCAGGATGTGGCCTGTTGAGCCTCACTGCTTTAATGTAACAACCTTTGGTGAAAACACTGCTCGTTCCCTCTGGTAAGTATGTCCGATATGAGACCACTAGACTCCTTGAAGCCTGCTCTCCTGCAAATTACTGACACAGAGGCTAATGGAGATCATAGCATAAAAACTGGATGAATTACCACCTGCCAGGGTCTTCAATCTGTGTATGAATGCATGTTTGGAATTTATTAGATCCCACACCTAAGACAAAAGTCATCTATGTAGTTAATTGCTTAATCCAGTGGTTCGCAACACTTTTCAGCTCAAGACTGAAAATATACATTTATTTTGTTCATTTTGATTTAATACAGCAAATGTCAGCATACACAATAAGATTAACAAAATCACCACTAAATTAACAAAAGAGAGGGAAGAGGGAAGCGCTTAAACAAAATTAACTAAATTAAACAAACTAAATGATGACAAAGATGAACAAAAAATGAAGAAATATGCACAAAATAAACAAAAAGAATTTTAAAATTGTGCAAAATATTCAACAAAACTTAACAAAATGATCAGAAAAATGAAGAAAGCCAACAAAGAAATTGAACAAAATAATTACAAAATTGAACAAAAAGATAAACAAAGTGAAGAAGAAACTGAAAGGAATAATTGGGAAAATGAACAAAACAAGATAAATTAAACAAAGTGGCCCAAAAATAAACAAAATAATCATCAAAATGAACAAAAAAATGAACAAGAAATTGAACCGAATAATCAAGAATATTTACAAAAATTAACAAATTACCGGTAGTCACCACAGTGAGAAAAGGGAACAAATGAACGAAATAATAAAGAAAGTGAACGAAAATACACAAAAATAATCACTAACAAAATATAAAATGGTCCCTGACATATTTTGGGTTTCGACACTACATTTGGAAAAGACAAACTTGATCAAATTACTATGACATAACATGAAATAATGTTCTTCTTTTACCCCTACCAGCAGATTATTTATCATCATTTTCTACCTATTTTTTCACTGCCATTCATCCAAAGAATTCAGAATATCGGTGTATACTATTTTTTTTCAGAGATGTGTTTCTATTCAGTGTGTAACTGAATGGTTACTGATTTGATGTATGTATTGACTCATCACAGACTGCACTGTTGACTTACCTGGGGGAACAAAGAAAAAGGATGTTCTCGGCCTCGGGCAAGTAAATCATCTGTCCCTTCAGCCTCAGGCAGCTGATCTCCACCCCCGTCAGCTCATCCTCGTTCTCCATCGTCTCCACATTCAGCAGACCCTCCTGTCGCCATTACATCACACTTATGAATATTTCACTATACGTTCTCCTCTGACTCTGCTTTAAAACCGGCCAACCATTCGGCTCCCTCTCTATTTTTAAAGTGAACACTGAAATGTGCTTCTTGAGCTGTAAATGTAATTGTGTGACTTACTGTATCTCTGCTAAAACACATCCATGCGGGTGATAATGCACATACAGTAAAGACCTAAAAATAAAAATCTACATTTATTTATTTGTGAAAATGGCTTGACTTGCCGCTTCATGTCTTAAAGTCATCCCACCTTGATCATGACTCAAAGAGAGACATTCCGGACAGCTTCACGTCGAGAAATTAGTCAAAAAACCTCCTCTAATCAGAGTTGAGCAGTACAAATGTCATTCTGTCAAACCACATTAATTTTCTGACGAGTTGAACTGAAGCTGTCATATTGCTTTGTTTGGAACCAGAGATTTTACCACATAAAACCACTGCTCTGATAGGTTAATTTGTTTTTCAGCTTGAATCTGAAATAATCTACTAAAACATCACAGTGACACAAACATACTGCAGAATCACTCTAGTCGGGGAATTTCAGCTGGTTTAGGGGCACATCACGGCTTCATTACCATATGGGAAAGGACTGTATAGTGACAGGAAAAAACATGAAAATAATCTAAATATACCAGTTGCTTTAACAGATACAGATTTTTTGGCAGGCTTTTCTTAGGTGGTAAAGATGAAAGTGAGACAAGGTGCGTTCAGGAAAATCAGGAGAAGAGAGACTCACAGACACCTATAGTGCTACAGTATATACGGTGTTGTCATGATACTATTTTTGACTATGATATGATATCTGCTGTAAGTATCACAATAACAATTCTGAGACAAAACTACAGTAGAAACCTAAAACAACAGGCAAAGTAATAGAGATGACAAAACATGGATTTTTTTTAATTTAATGTAAAAAGTTTGACCGCCCAGGTAAATCAAGCGACTTTTGAGAGTCCCTGCTCTCATTAATTTATTCATTACTTCAGTAAGTCATTTTTTTTTATCTACGCTCAACGGATTTAATAACACACCACTTTATTTTTGGCCCAACTGGAGAAGAGATTTTCTAAATTAATAAACTAGTTGTATAAATCCATGCATGCCATTATGATAATTCCCAACATGTGGGATTTGGTCACATGACTGATTATTGTGAGTAGTCCTGTGTCTCAAACAGACTTTTAGGGTAGAACTCACAATGCCTTTGTGCAACTAATCCCAAATGACACCGGTACTTCTCTGTCAAACACACCCAACCCTATAAAGACTCCACAGCTTTGGAGAAAATGACATCTGTAAAAATGCCATGACTGGGACAACCTGACCCGGACTGTGCCATTGGAATTCTGGAGGCACAGCAGACCACCAGACAAGCAGCCATAGCAGTAAATGTCCATCACTCCACTGTAGTGCACTTACACCAGTGTTATTTGGCCAGAGGAACAACAACGGACCACCCACGACCTGGTCGATCACGTGTCGATCACGTGTAACAACCCTGTGGGGAATGTTGTTTTTAAGTTTACTTTAATACACAGCAATTTACACACTACACATGTTTTAATGTCTTTGTTAATATTATAGCTTTTGATAAAATACAATTTCTACAAAAATTCATTTTTGTGCTGGTTCTACTGTTATCCTAGAGCTTCACAGTGTGTTTCTGCAGCTGGTCTGAAGGATCAGGATCAGATTGTTACAACAGCTCAGCTCAGAGACAAATCAGCTTCTCTCCGCAACCTGGTTTTACCGTATGCTGTTTTTTAAAATATTTCAGCTAGAAATAGTCAGCCACTGATTATGCCATTGCTGTGTAATATGTGAGGAAACACAGACTTTTCAAGTTCTGATACAGATAAAGTTTGCTTTTTCAAAATCACTTCCCCTTGTTTCACTTACTTGACAGCATGTGCATGGTATAGTTAGTGTGTGTTATCTATCACACTAGCTAGTCTATTGCTTGGAGTTTCTCTGTGGCTATTATTCTGCACAGATTCAGATTTTTACAACAGGACTTCATTTTGATGATGTATCAACAAGTTCCACTTCAAGTGATTAGTTTCTGATGGTCCAGGAGGCCAAAGCAGTATTTGTCGCCTCTGTGCATAAAGTTGCAGTGTCCATGTCATACTCTAAGTCCACATGAGAATAAAAGATGACATGCTCACTGTGTCTATACAGAGGCACAGCATTTCACACACAGACTCACAATGCTCCACTGTCCTGCTGCTTTTAAAATTCTGGTAATGTTCAAGTGTCAATAGTGAAAAAACAGAACTTAGTAGCGTTTTAACGGCATGTTACTGCAGTACTTTTCTAGCATTGGTACACCATGCAACCTTCAAACCACATGAGGATGAAGGTTTTGTTCTGGTTTTGCCACCTGAGAAAGCCAATCAATAAATAAATCAATTACTATGTCAAGATCCATTTAAGCGTACACAATATTTAGAATACTTTTGCCTCTCTTTCTCGCTGTTACACAGTCCTTTGCAACAAAAAAACTGAAGCCCCAAAGTGCCATTAAACCTGCCAAATTTCCCTGACAAAAATGGATTCTGTACCTTGACAATGTTTTAATGCATTATTTCAAATTTAAACCAATGAAACAAATTAACCGATCGAGGCAGTGGTTTAACAAGGTTTAATCACCGCCCCTGTATGAGTTCTCTGTTTTCAAACAAAGTCATATGATGGTTCAGTTCAACCCCACAGAAAATTAATGAGCTTTGCTGTACTGAAAGACAAGTAAATAGGATGTTCAAGCTAATAAGAAGAGTTTTTTCTACATATTTCATGATGTTCAGGGATGTGAGATATGTTTCTGTGCTTCATCACCAAGACAGGAAGTGGTGAATTGTGCTGTTTTCACCGATAAAATGCAGATCTGTAGTCATTAGTATCAATGTGTTTCATTGCACTTATGTCATAAAATTCTGTTTACAGCTCAAAAACACATTTAGCGATTAGTATCACTTTAAGTAACATCTCAAAAGTCTCTTCACAATAAGTCTAATATATTTTAACACGTTTTCAAGGCATCAGAGGTGTTGATTCAGCGTTTTCACCTTCTCCTGCCAACAGTTTTCATTGTTAGTTCCAGTTTATTTTCTCACTACAGTGTTTGCATCTTCTCTTTGTCCTTTTCTTTGCAACTTTATATCTCTAGTTTAGATGTTTACTCTTAGCTCTTTTTAAAAGGCGATGCAGATCAGCTTTGCAAAAAGCTGCAGTGAAAGCGTTTATAACAGTCCATTTCTTCAAGGCATCAAAGAGTTTTGCTGTGCCCACACAAATTATTAGAGGACTAAAAATATCAGTGATCTTTTTAATATTTATGAGTAATAACATCATGCACAAAAATTGTTGTTTTGATCTTAAAGGCATGTGTTTTGTTATGTTTTTAACCCCTTAAAATATATAAAACTGTTACATCTGCATAGAATGGGGGAAGTAACTAAGTCCAGTCGCTGTGTGACTGTACTTAAATTTTTCAAGTATGTGCCCTTTACTGAAGTAGAATACATTATACTTTCACTCTGTGTATTTTAACACAAATACAGAGTAAAGTAAATTTACAGTATCTATTTTTACTATAAATGTATCCACACACAATACACAGTAGGCAATGAATCGACAAAATTAATGAAAACTGACGCAAAAAAAACAGAACTGACAAAGATTTAACAAAAATAAACAACAAAAATGACCCAAATAATCCACCCAAAAAATGAACAAAAACAAATATAATAATCCATAAAACAAAAACAAATGTAAAAAAACAACAAAAAAACAACATAATCCATACTCAGTTAGTACTAAGGTTATGTGTTTGGTGTGTACTGTACCTTGCTCCGCAGAACGAAGACGGTGTTGATGTGGGAGAGGATGCCATGATAGCTGAAGTCAATGTGAGGACGAACCAAGGAAAATACTGATGGCAGGATACAAGTACCAGGCTGGAGCTGCGCGAGTAAAGCAAATTACTTTAGTAATGAAACATACGACAAGATATTGCTCTGTCATCCAATTAATTATCACAGGCAACAAAAGTTTCAGTCCTTTAATAAACCAGAGACACATAAGGCATGATCAAGCAGTGTCTACTGGCAGTGTAATTTAGATAGAGCTGGATAATGCAGCCAAAAATGATCACACAATTAATATGTCCTCGAGCCAGTCACTGCGTGTTAAAGCTGGAGAGCCAGCAGAGCACACAATCGTTAAAATACATCCCTGTGCGTATGATTATTACTTCTTTTCAATCCCATGATTTGAATGCATGATATGCAGGTTGAGCTGGGTCCAATGGATACACATTTTTACAACAAAAAAGACACAAAAGATGCAAAAAAGATTAAACACAACTTTTACATGAAAGACAAAAAGACAGAAATGAAAAGATGCAAAAAATGAAACACCGTATGTAAAAGAGGAAAAAAGACAAGGCAGTTTAAAAAAGCAACGAGACTAAAACTGCGTAACAAATGTAAAAAGATTTTTAAAACTATATAAGTGACGCAAAAAAATACAAAAAAGACATGAAAAAGCAAAACAAAAAAATCCTTTAAAAATTCAGAAAGACTACATGAAAAAGCAAAAAAGACATAATATGCAAAAAAAAAATAAACCTGTGTAAAAGATGGGAAAAGACAGAAACTGAATAAAATGCACAAAAAAGACACAAAAAGACGAAAACATAAAAGGCAAGGCAGGACAAAAAAATGTAACAAAACCAAAGCTACATAAAACACACAAAAAGATGTAAAAAAAAAAAACTACAAAAAAACAATGTAAAATACACCAAAATATGTACAAGACAGCAGAAAATTTTAAACATGTAAAATACACAGAAAGCTAAAAACACAGAAATACATTAAACACTATGTAAAAGACGCAAGAAGACAATGATTACATAGAAGACAAGAAGTCGTAAGACACATCAAAATGAAACCTATGTCAAACATGTGAAAAGATAAAAAATGAATAAGAGGCACAAATAAAATACAAATAAAAAACAAAAAAGCACAAAAAGACACTAAAAACGAAAAATTATGTAAAAGACGCAAAATGACAAAACAGCTGAAAAGGGATAAGGTTAAAACAAAACAACACAAAACATTTTCACTTTAAAAATTGTTCATTCCATTCGGGAAGCACATGAACAAAATCTGAATTTTTATAAATTAAAGACAAAGGACGATAAACGTCATTATTAATGATGACGGTATAAAATGTATTTATCGCAGTAACGATGCCAGCTCTTCGTTTTGTTACAACCACACACCTGAGGCAGGACTCGGTAGATGGCGTTGCCGCATTGCGTGAGCATCAGGTCTTTGTCGAACATGAGGTGAAAGGGGAAGGCCTTGCAGAACGTGTACGGGCTGATCCGGGTCTCCTGCGTGCCGTTCTCCTCGAAGCCGTCCAGATCCTCGTAGAACGCCTCCTCCTCCGAGTCCTTCTCCTCGATCAGGAACTTGATGTGGTCACACTCTTCACTTTTCGGTTGAATCATCTGTAATGAGGGAAAATAAATACGTGGCCGAATGTTCACACCAAAACATGTTTATTACTGTTTGTCACTACTGGATTATTCTTTATTTACATCATTTTGTTCTTTTGATTATTTTCTTCCTTTTTCCTCATTTACTTGATTGATTTTAGGTTCAACTCATTTTTCTTGATTTCTAGAAGGTTTTTACTGTTTTTATTCATTTTACTGATCATTTTGTTTATTTGTTAATTTAATTCATTTTGTTAATTCTTTTGTTCCTTTTTTCTTCAGTCCCTTTACGATTTTGTTCATTTTTGTTCATTTCCTCAATTATTTTGTACACTTTGGTCTTTTGATGATTTTTGTGTTCATTTTTCCTAATGTCTTTAAATATTTTATTAATAACTAATTATTTTATAGCTCTTCTTATTCATTTTCTTGAGTATATTTTTGGTTGGCTGTTCATATTGGGGATTATTTTGTCCAGCTTGTTTCATTTTATGTAATTTTTCTTCCTGTGCTTCCTGTGGATTTTCATGTTCATTTTTGTTCATTTTATGCATTGTTTTGATCAGAAATTATTTCTTAATTACTTTGTTCACCTTTAGAAACTTATGAAGGACTCTGTTAATACATGACAGCAGTCACAAAACTTTCCAAATTAAATATTGCTATAATAATGACATGCCATTTCGACGACGGTATTATTAATCTGGAGTTTATTATAGAATTAAGACGGTGTAAAATGGCATTATTCAGTGGGCTTATGAGCATGAGGCCGGCTGACGTCAAACTGCTCTCTGCTCCCTGTTACCACAGCAACAGTGGCTAATATTCCCAGAAATTGGGTGTCACATTTGGAGCGTCTGCTCTTTTATTACACACACAATTGATGAAAAATATTATCCTGTGTGTACAATGTGATTAGGTTTGAGAGAAAATGTCGCCCGAAATGAAGAACACACTCCAGCAGGAGTAGAATAAATATGCGGGTGAATAACAAGTCACAGCTACTGCTACAAGCTACAGGCTACAATTTGTGGACTAAACATTTCGATACAAATACAAACTGCAGTGATAAATAGTTTGTTATAACCAGCTGTAGTAATATTTGTAATAGTTTAGTTAACACCTGATGAATGTGGTTAAGTAACATGCAAGGTCTCTACTCGGGCTAAATAATCATGTGTGCATTCGTACTGTACTGTAAACTCAGACCCAGTTAGAGAAGGTTAAAATAAAACTATTAAAAAAAAAACTCCTGAAAGACATTTGACGTTTTCAAGCTGGAGACTATAACTTAGATCTAAAAATACCCTGTGACTCAGAGACATTAGCCAAAAACTCACTCTGACAACTGCACCTCGGCACTGTTCTGTTTTTTGGAACGTTCTTTTCTTAATACTCCATGTTATAACCTCTCGACTTATATTCTTCAGCACGCAGACGGCCAAATAGAGTTCAACATAAATTAGAGAGAAACTCAAGGCTTGTCTACAGTCGTCAGCACCAGCAGGATGAGCCCTGAGCCACAGAGAAACACACGCCGTGCACAAAAAACACAACAAAACACTAAAGCAGACCTTCATTTCTATCTCTGTTCCGTGGATCTGTTGAGCGACAGTTTTAATGATGCCGATCACAATGTCTTGCAGGCCTTCTCGCTCGGAGTAATAGTGAAGAATTAGATTGTTTCCTTTCTCTGCATCAGTGCAGCGGAACGAGGGAGCCCTCATCCCGGGATAAATGGTACCCAGGTGGTCATGCAGAGCATCCAGATTCTGAAAATTTGATTAAAGATAAAATATGCAATATTTAATCACTGCTTCCATGATTAATCTTTGCTGGGGCATTATTAGATGGAGCTCCATTTTTAACCTTGCAAGTTGAGATGGATATCAGATGAGATCCTACCTGCAGGAATTCACGAACATTCGATCCCAGCACTCGCAGGATGGTGTCATAGCCCGACTCTTGGCAAAACTCAAAAAACATCTTCCCAAACAATTGCAAGATGTCTCCTGCATCAACCTCTGAAATACAGAAAAGATCAACCTTGTTTTACAAATGTTTGTACCATATTTTATAGAACTTTAGTGTTTTGTGTACTCCAGTTGTAAATGTAATTTTAGCATGTGCAGGAATTAACCAGCCAAAACATTTTAGCACTCTATCTCTATCAGAAATTTTCTTAAATAAGCAATAGGGCTGCACAATTAATCACATCACATTTATAATCACAATGTCAACATTTGTGTAATTGCTAAAGGAATATATTAGAATTTAAAAAGTCTGGCTTTAGGAGATCATACACCGTTCTAATTTTGCTGTATGGTGAGTACGTGGAAAACATGCAAGAAAAAAGTAAAAACTTGATTTAGTGTTTTTTAAAGTTCTTTCTTTGAGTTTTTGGGTTCTATTTGTTTGTTTGATTCCGTTCAGTTTTCTGATATGTGCATTTTCTTTCCCAATCAGCAAGTCCGCTCAAAAACTGCAATATTCCCAACAATGCCAATATGACTTTTTACCATATCATGCAGGGCTAATATTCTGTGTAGTGTCACTTCATTTGATATAGGGTCACTTACTTAGGACTTTACTTGCAGCAGCAACAAGATCATATGTTTTGGCGTCCTCGTATATGATCCGGACCAGGAACTGACCCTCGATGTCCAGCTGAGCCTCCCTCCTGAAAACAGAAGACACAGCTACTGTTAACATACGTGTACACTCCATTTCAACTGATTTTCCACTGTCACTCAAAATCAGTGACAAAGTTTTATTCATGTTAAGATTTTAATAATATCCTACATACCTTTTTTGACCAGTGAGCTATTGAGTTTAACATTCTGACATTTTTACAGTTACTTACAGTTTCCATATGAAGCCTTGAAGAGGCTGTGTGGAATAAAATTGAATCTTCATCTACAGACACCTTGTCACAATTAAATCTGGCAGCCAAACACTTTGTTATATATAGACCTGAGAATCCAGTCTTTTATAAAACTGTCTTTAAGCTTAATGAGGTTCTGATAGCCTCATTTTTATGTAGAAAAACAGAAATGATTTACAGGCCTGGCCAGCAAACGCCATTTCATCAGAAATCGAAGCAGCTGAAAAAACATACCGAGCCATTACAAGCTTTACAGAGAAAATAAGAAATTCATTTTTTAATATTCAGCTCATCTAAATCTGAAAACATACGTAAATAAACTTAGGCATTAAATACTAATGAGTTACATTTGCAGGAACAAAATAAAAATGTAAATACTTTTTAATTTTTTTTAAACCACTCTGAAAACATATACACGATACAGCTGCTGTTTCCTGTATTTTCCTTTTTTAAGGCCAGGTCATGACCAAGGCATTAAGAGCAGAGATCACACTGAGCCGGTTTGTCAACACAAAACAAACTTTCATGCATACATCTGGAGGCTTGGAATTAGTACTGGACCTAGTTTTGTTCCTAAGACAGGTATTTTTAAAAGTTCCTAAATGGGGCTTTCTTAGAAATATGTTCAGAAAAAAAAATTACATAATTGCATAACAGCAGTATTTTTTATTAAGGTTTCGCACCATAAACACATAAATCTAAAGTAAAGGTTGTCTGTTTTGTCTTAGTTTTCAGCACACTCCACTCATATTCATTTTGCAACCTAAAAATAAACCTATTTATGACAATTTGAAATGGCCTGTTAACAGAACGTTATCAATAAAAATGCATAAAAGTGATGCATGGTGTAGCTGACACTGATGAGATTCACTGCTTAGGTACTGAAATTTGAATCAAATGACGAGGTATTTTCCAACATTGTACAGTATGTAAGCAATTTGATCAATTAGACAGAAGTACTGAAGTTTAGTGTCTACATACAGAAGCAGAAAAGTAATCCAATGTTTTCGGGAATTGTTTGATTCTACTCCTGTATACTGAAATGATGAAAAAGGTTTCATCATTTTATCACCACGAGAAACAGTTTAAAACTAAATGAACTGCCTGGTTTCTTCAAGTTGAACTCAGAATCAAAATTAAAGGTGCAGTCTACAGTGTTGGGAATCTAGCTCTTATCCGATCGTTTGTAGCGGTCCACTACATGTTTGGACAGGCGACCTGTTAATCAACACCACTTGCCTCCTCATAGCTGCACGAGCTCACACAGCTACTACGAAGCTAGCAACTGTACCTTATCTAACCTCGGGATGACTGAGGAGAGGTAGCCTGTATTTCAGATTCCTTCAATATCCGGTACAAGTAAGACAAGAACAAGCGTACTATCTTGACAACTGTGAGGTTGTAAGCTGTGCTGACTGGCAGGTCGCCTGTTCAGTTGTTTATATCGGTCTGCCACAAACGAATGGCTACTAGCTACTTTGCCAACATCGTCGACAGTACATTTCACCTTTAAACTTCAAAAAGCTTTAGTGATTTGAAATTCATTGTGATAATAATCCAGCCTTCTCCGGACTTTATAAGACTTAGGTATGACACCCAAGCCATTTGGGCACCACCAAAGACAAGTTCATGTAAGATCACAGTGGAGGGCATTAAAACTGAAATTACTTTTCCAAGATGGTCCTGTGTGCAAAACAACCAATTTTGTTTTTAAAGCTGTTTAGATGTTTTTTTTTTCTTTTTTACAAAAATGATACACTTATGATTTTTTTTGCTCAAAAACACAACGTGAACTCATGACTCCACTCCAGGGGAAACCCTGAATCAATACGGACTGAAGTGAAAACATATACTGTGACAATATTTTTGGTTACATTGCACAGCCATGGATACACATACCAAATAGTATTACAAACGACACATACAAAACAATTCCAATGTCTAGTCAATGAAGTGATGTTGCTGTGGAACATGATGGTAACTACACTGACTATCAGAGGATGATGGTTAATCATTGAAATCTGGCCTCACATTGTGTGTGTGTGTGTGTGTGGGTGTGTGTGTGTGTGGGTGGGTGTGTGTGTATACAGTAGGTATCTACTGTAGGCCTGTGTTCTGTAGCTTGTTGTGACCACAGTAAAATACTATCAGTGTAACATTGCGGATAATAAACACATCAGAACTCACTTGATGTCTTCCCACACTTCCGGTCCATAATTCCGTAAAACCAGCAGCTCCAAGGCGTGATTCACAAAACCATACTGTAAATGTGTGGCAAAAAAAGCAACATGATAACATTAGTCTCCTGGAAAATTAATTTTCTGAAACCTGTCCAGCGCTAATTTTAGCTCGGCAAGTGCTTTTTAAATGCTGAGATCATTCGCTGTGTTTATGCTAGGAACGCATGCAGATTTCACCTGTTAATAAGGCGTTACAGCATAATCAGGAAAATTATCGGAGACTGCGATGCTCTTCTAGCAGAAAACGTCCACAAAACGCGATAAACAGATTGTTTTATAGCAGTGTGCTATAACAGCCTCTTCACATACTTACCATAGTGGTGACTGAACTTCTTTTTTCCTTATTTTTAAACAAAATCCGCTCTGTCTTACTTCACCTTCATCGTTTTGTACAGATGCGCAGTCTTGTGCGTAATCCCGTTGCCAGAATCATTGACAGCGAGTCAAGCCAATAGGAGATGAGGACACGTCTTACGTAACCTGTGGCTGACCAATGAGAACGAAGCTCTGGTCTCACTGATACAGATGAGTGTCCGCAGGCAGAGGGCAGAGTTTCAGTGTAAAACATGTAGAACATCATGCTACACAGCAGGGTTTCACTCACTTTTTCAAAGGGGATCCATTATTGAAATATGACAAATCATTTTTAGTATCACACAGAAATCATTAAATTGTGACAAAGGTGAATTAGTGCATAAATAAATATTCCTGGCCATTTACAAATCATAATATTTTTAACAGCTAATCCAGTATTTTAAGAGAAATTCATTTAATAAATCTCATCTGTGTTTTAGGTATTTAAAAGATATGAAAAATAAACACATTTAGAAGCCATTACAGGCTTTTATTTTCAGTTTTTTTTTAAATAATGCATACCGTAGTATGAGTTTCAGAAACCTTAAGTACTAACAAAACTGTGTTTTTTGTTGAATATTCTCTTTTTTCACTTTAAATGCAATGGGCCAAATAAAATCTCCTCCATGTTCTTTGGGAATGAATGATATACTGTAGCAGTGGTTCCCAGCTGGTGGTTAAGTAGATAAAAGTAAGTAAGTGAGTGCTTTTTTGCCAGTGCCACGGTAATAAAGACATTTAACTTGAAAGACAACAGTTTACATTTTATTTTGTGCTAAAATATTTCTTTGTCATTCATTGTGCTGATGTTCTTGTTAATTTCCTTCTTGGTGACTTCTGTTGTTCTACTCTTCACTCTCACTTATTATCATTTACTAATAAAGTAAAGCATATGAAGTGTAATAAAGCAATCTCATCATGGTGTTTACTGTACACTTAAGTAGACAAAAGCCTGATGTGACACTCATATCAATCTGATCCCTCATCATCTGAATATAGAGTTCATTCTTAATGTTATTTAAAAAGAACTTCACATCATTTAAGCTTCACAAATGCACACATTGTCAGAGGAACAGACATAAAGATACAGAAATTTAAAAAGTGAGATGTTAGTTTTCTGTGAACTCACCCCTCAGCCTGTTGCAATTTGCGCTGTACTTTTCTGTATTAAATGCTATTAGGAACAAGGCTTATTTGCACAGAAAGGGGACGAGCTTGTGCAGTATGTATGACTATTCCCTCATTTACTGTACATCAATACAAATGGAATAGGCATATCCCCAACACTGCATGGCAGTGAAGTTTGCTTGAATTTCATCCTTTGTGAGTGCATTGTGATTCACCTTTTTATCCCATTTAAACACATTTAAGGCACATTTTATTAAAATAGGTAATATTTGATCTCCACATTAGTGAACTGAAAATTTAAAATCCTCTTGTACATATTTACTAGTGACCACATAATGCAATATCTCAAAAAGACACTGAAGGAGGAAGTGCTACTTTACTTGCATTATTGATAATGTAACATACATTTTCCTGGATTACTTCTTTAACATGTACTCAAGTGAAGGATTAGAACATTTCTGTGACATCTGGCTTGTGGAACTAAAAGTAGAGTCTTGTCTAGTAGGTCACTGTTCACTGTACAAATGTCAGGAGAGTAACTAAAAAATGTGGACATTATAGCATTTCCTTACATACTTTGCTCAAATGGGTCCTAACACCAGGTGTGTCTTTCTGGAGCTGAAAAAGTTTGGGAAACTCTGCTAAAAGGTGAATGATTGAAGTCAGGTAATGTCAATATTTATTTCAGTTTGATTACATTACATTAATCATTAAAGCACATCATTATGAGTGATAGTTAAACATTTGTTGCATTTTCTTGTGCCACATATTTCTATCGTATTTGAAAAGAGGTGCTATGAAACCAAAGTAATAAATATAGTATAAATGTGTACAGTGACAAAAGCAAACACGGCATGTCTAAAAATGGCCTTGGAATGCTTTAAGTCTATGTTTATAAGTTTGAATTACGTGTTTTAAATTATCCATTTCAAAATCATGTTTTTTTTTGTGCTATTTCTAGAAAAATGTATCGTGAAATGTATACATTGCTGCTGAGTATATACAAAAGAAGAATAACCAATAAAAATAACTGCACCCATGATTAAAAACTAACATATGTGATTCTGTCTGTATAGTTTCCATAAGGCACCTGAATCTGCATCCCTTCACTCGGCTGGAGAAGTGAATCCCAGCTGAAGAAGGTGAGATTACAATTAGACTTTTAAATTATGTCTCCATGTGCTTTTCCAGATTATTTGTCATCTCTGCCCAGTCACATAAAAATCTCGATTTTTCATGGCGTATCATCAGGCCAGGGTGCTTTTGCAGGTCTACACCTCCAGTCACAGCAGTCTGGACGGACATGATGAATCAGATATTTACACAAAACATCCTGGATAAAAATAACGACTCCACGTTTAGGGTTAACATCTAGAATTCAGTTTCATATCTACAGATTGCAAACAGACCTTAAAATCACACATTAAGTTTTGGTATCCTAACTTCTAAACTCTGACGCTTTGTAATTAAACAAACAGTCTCAAAATTATTTTAAAGATAACTTACTCTCTGGAAGAAATGTAGATGAAGTGAGTGTATCTCCAACTATAACTGTACGAATGACAAATTGTACAGGAAGAAGACACATGTTTGACACTGACCTGACATCTGTAATGAAATAGCTTCAGATTTACTCAGATACAATATCATCTATATCTAAAACCATAAACTACATGTTAGCAATGTATTCACTAGATCAGCATTTCCCAAACTCATGGCTCAAGATGCAAAAATGTAATTTGTTGTGTCCTTCAAACCCAAGCCTTAAAATCTACACAATAATACAAATTATTTTTGTATTATTTCTATTTAGATGTAAAACATAATATTGAACATATTTTTTTTATATTTAAATCAAAATAAGGGAAAAAAAACTAAATAATAAAGCAATGAACAAAGTAATTAACCAGATGAGTAAAGATAAACGCAATAAGACGGGACTGTGGTTGCTATGGTAACCATTGTGTTGTCTGCTGATTCTCATTGGACACGAACGGAATTTTTTGCAGTATTTTTAAAAAAATATTATTTCTGCCATGTTTTTGTTTTGTTTTGTCAGATTGCAAAACTGTATGACAGCACACCTTTCCTGGAATTTGGACATGTTTCAATGTTGAAAGCTTAAGTCTGGCCCATTACCTTCCTCCTCTCTTCTGGGTTGCAGGACCAAACTTTGGAAAAAATTAGATTATAATCAATGGCGAGCGGGAGAGAATTTTCTGATCCTGACTGAATTATGCCACCATTTACATATATACTGTATATGATGTTTGTCAATTTAAGGTATTTTTACAAGTCAAGAAAATCATGGTTTTTCAGACAAATGATGAAATATATAATGTAGTGTAGTATCATGGACATGGTTTGGAATTATTTGTCATTTTGTATTTTCACAGTCTCATATCAACTATTTGACTTTGAGTGTTATTTTTTATACTTGTTAAATTGCATGTGTAATTGGTGGCATAATTGGACAAGGGGGGGGGCGATAGGAGCTGTCTTTCTGGATTTACGTGAGGCGTTTGACACTGAATCATTCCGTTCTTCTCTCCAAACTTGCCAAGCTCAAACTTTCTGTTAACATCCTCAAATTGCTCCAAGTGCGTCAGAATTAAAGACAAATCTTCAACATTTCAATCCTGTACTATGGAGTCCTCCAAGGATCGATTCTTGGACCTCTTTTGTTTTCAATCTACATAAACAACCTCCCCACCGTCTGCAATAATGTTGAAACAGTGATGTAAGACGATAGTCTTATTTGCCCATGGAAAAAATCATGATGAAGTCGCAGCCAAATTATCTGAGGCTATGGACAGAGTGGTGGATTGGCTGGACCGAGAAGGCCTTACGTTGAAAACGGACAAGACAACGACTATGTATTTTAGCAAACAAAACAAAAAAGGAGCATATGTTGATATATTTCTGAAAGGTCAACTGATAAAAATATACTGATGAATTTAAGTATTTAGGAGTTGCTGTACCCGACTCTACATTAAGCTTTAAAGATCACATCAAAAAGATAGCTCACATACTGAAATTTAAGCTGTTAAGTTTTGACAATCTCTTTACCCATTCATATATTCAGTTAGTTCATAAAATAATTAACAATTATTGTCAATTGGATTGGATTGATGGTTTCATTGTGTACCGCATTGTTTTATTGTTTTCTGTATAGACTACAGATGGAAATGAGCTTTTTAGCTAAATCTGGTTTGCGCATTTTTTTATTTCTATGAATAATTTACATAAGAGGACACTATCCTTTATAAATAGAATAAAATAAATCATTCAGGATCAGATAATTATCCGATTTTTTTTTTCCATGGGTCGCAATTGGAAGGGTGGGGCTCTATTGAGAGATCAAGTACCCGCCAACTTTCTTCCACCTTTCTTCTGGGTTACAGGACCTACCTTTGGGGGGAAAAAAGCATTACAATTAATGGCATAAGACAAAATATTGCAATTCCATTTGAATTATGGCTTCATTCACAAAAATGATGATTAAAGACAGTTTTACGAGTTAAAGTGGTTGCCCTTTGTTGCAAAAATAGTAAAATATTACTGTGTTTTCTGTGACTGTGCTCAGTATACTGCCTTTGCTTCTCATGTACTGTAATATACATCACCAAAACCAAAATGGCCACTGGTTCGCAAATTTCTCCTAGTTCTTTGAAAGAATTAAAAGAGGTGAAAAATCATGAGAAGTCTGTTCATGTAGAGCTGCAGAGTCTTCAGCAGCTCTGGGCAGAATTCACCAGTGGTTGCATAATTCAACCTGGATCAAAAATTATTTACTACTCTTCACTGACTCTAATGCAATTTTTTTCTTAGGTCCCATGGAGCATAACCAGAAGGAGTTGCTATGTAATTTGCATAAATTAACTGACCTGTATTTCCCCTGAGGGTCATTTATTGTGTGATTGCAGTCTTCAATCACGAAGTAAATGTGGTGGATAATAGTGCTCCTGGCATATGCATTGCATAGCAGGTACACAATTAACAAAAATGAAGAAAAATAAACAACAAAAAGGACAATATGAATAAAATAACGCACAAAATGAAAACAAAAATGACAAAATAACAAAAATGAACAAAGTAAATAAATTGTCATCCCAATGAAGAAGGCTCCACGATCCATTTTGGGTCCTGATCTCAAGTTTGGGAAAGGCAGCACTGGAAATATTATTTTTCATATTGGTTGTTTCAGGCTCCAGGCAGCCTCACTTCATGTCAGAGTCTGTATTGAAGTTTTGAAGGACGCTTCCAAAAAGTAACAAACACCAGGGATGTCTTTTGGGAAGTTGGCCGGAAGCTCCTGTCTCGTCCTGGGAATGAAGACAAACTCTGGGCGATCCTTCAGTAAACTGGGACAAAGAGCACACAAATAAAGCATTAATCTGCAACAATGTAGCAAATGATTTGACACAAGAAGAAATGCAGCACTCCTCTAAAACTTCAGTTTCCCGAATGCTTTTTTCTGCAGTGACCGGGATACAAATTACAGCCTGCATAAATTATTTAAGGTACTAGTAAAAAGTCATGGCGTTAATATACAGTGGCATTTATACAATAAAATGCATTGCTTTACCTGTGAGTTGTAGGGCTGATGTTGATTTTTCTAGGTTGGCTGCAGGATTCAAACTTATTTGCCAGTGTGACGTTGTTTCCAAAAAGGCAGTATCGTGGCATTTTCACGCCAACAACACCAGCCAGTACTGAGCCAGTGTGAAGGCCTATTCGCATCTGAAAAAGGCATCAGTAGTATTCATCATGTTGAAAAATGGGCTGACACTTCATCACTTCACAATACAGTGCAAAACAGAACTTTGTCTAAGAGATAAAGGAAGAATAATCCCAAAGGTGTCCAAAAAGCACCAGCAAATTATTCTTTCTGCTTCACATTTTAAAGAGGAAGTCAAGTCATACTCCATATTTTACACCCTGGAAAAGTCACACACAGCAGCCAGATATAAATACGTTCTGACAAATAATATATAAAATACCTTGTTCTTATTTGAAGTCTTTAACATTTTTACCTATATCTAATATTTAACCTACATCACACCCTTATATACAGTAGTAGGCATACCCCAATAGAATATTTAATCCCATATCTATTTAATGCAGTCTGAAGTCGCATTGATGTAGGCTGAATTTTATGGGACATAAATAGTTACACAATACAAATATTTTACATTAATTATAGCTGCTTCTTGACTTGTATATACATACAGTACAATGGAGATAAGAAGCTGGAACATGAGTGTGTGTTCATTCTAATGCAAAGACATTTTGTATTCATAGGTGAATTTTCTCTTACTTGTCATGTACAATGAGCTGCCATGTCAAACTAATTATAAACTATGTAAATGACCAGAAAAACGTGTTGCTTGAATGACCTGTGTCAAACTTATGAGAGTGAGTTATTATGTGTATAAAACTCAAATGTGCCTCAAAGCAACCGGTAGCAAAAAAAAAAAAAAAAAAACTTTGGTTACAATCACAGCAAATTATATGACTTGTACAACAGGTCTGACACATTTGTAAATGTTGAAATAAAATTCAAAATAAAAATAAAATGGCAAATGTGGCAAGTTTTCTTAAATTGTTTGAATGTGGCATTTTGGACAACTCTATTATTAGTGCCAGTTTCTCTTTAATTAAACATTTCAGTCTTTGTAACAGAACACATTTAAAGCTTCAGTTGTTAAATACTGCATCATCATAAATAATGGCTTCTAGATGAAGCTGTGCTGGACCCTCACCTGTATAGGGTCCCCAGTCGGTGTCATGACCTCATCTGAGAGCTCCATCATCTTTAAGGCCATGAGTGCAATCTGGACAGCGTGAGTGTCACTCTCCTTGTGTAAACCACCAGCTACACAATATGCATCACCAATGGTCTCCACCTGAACACAATGTGTAATCAGAATGGTGCTTAAGGAGTGTCGCCATCATTAAATGACACATATGCATTTTCTGGCATGTTTTCATAAGTTTCCTAAAGATAACATACATGTGGTTTTAAGCTTCAAAATCCCTCTGTTTTCTTTGCTGTTTTCTTTCCCTTTTCTGAATCTTGGCTGAAAAAAAATCCCATTTTGGTCCCACCCTCCCCTTGTTCTGATTGACTGGTTGTTTTTCTGAGTGATAGGATGATCATACCAAGCGCAGTTCACAGGGTGTGGCTTATGCAAATGAGACAAGACACCGGTAGGGACTGGTGTGAAGTGAACTATGCCGAGAGTCGACCTGAATTCAGGCGGGGCCGCTTGAACTCAGGTCTGGACCTCAAGCTCAGGTGATTGACAGGAGATGTGACATCACCTCTGAGGGAGAAGGCAAACCATGTTTTTTTTTTTTTTTTCAGGCAGATTCAGCTGACCAGATCAGAAAAGCTCTGTGCACAACGTGTCCCTGAACTGACTGTTTTGATACTGCAATATTATTTTAGGGCCCAGGAACATGTCTTATTATGTTAAAAAGCACAGATACATGATTTTTCATGATGTGCCTCTTTTAAATCTCACCTATTGTGCTCAAATTCATAATTCTTAACTAGTGCAAATGACTGTCACAAACTGGTTCTGAATGGGTAGCATGAATTATTTTGTTCATTTTTTAAAATCATTTTTTTTAATTGTGGGTGATTTTGCTCATTATGTGCAATATTTTATTCATTTAATTCACATTTTGTTTCTGTTGTGTTCATTTTTTGTTAATTTTGTTCAGGTTATTTTGAATTTTCTTCATTATTTTGCTTTATCTTGCTGAATGTTTTTATATTTTTGAGCTTTTTTTTAATATTGTGTTTTCTGAATTTGAAAGATATGATGGGGAAATGTGGACATTTTGCTCCATATATATTTACATTAAATACTGTATATGTTCACAAGCTTATATGAAGAAATGCATTATCCTGGTGTGAACTGGATAAGTATGGATCTGAACTTGGATAGTGATGAATAAGAACCACTGCTCTAGATACAGTATTCAACCTGAAAGCAATTTTACTTTCTTAAAATATTCTGTGACATGATGGTAATTAACCTCAAACAAATGAAAACCTGAAGTAGATATTCATCAAACTCTCCTTACAACATGACCTGATATTAGTGTTGTAGCAGACAGAGAAGAAAAACTGAAGAGTAATAAAACTTCACTTGTAACAGTACTTGATCTCTGGTCATAATTAAAAAAGTCCCACAAGTGTTTTTCCTTAGTTTTCTTCTTACGTGTATATCTGGACCAGAGTGCACTCAACAGTAACGTAGCAAAGACAAAGTGATTCTATTTTTAGACACATAAATGTGGAGTGGAAACAGGGTCCTAAAGGAACCCCTGACTTCCTAGCATTTTACGATATATTTGTCAAACATGCTGCTCTCTTTGTTATGCTTCCACGACACTTTGATTACATTATCCAACCTCCCTGTAGAATCATCTTTGGCAGGCACCGGCGCAACATACAGCTTCTTTCCATGTAGTAGCTGTGAACCCACGCTAAAACAGTTTGATTTAAAAAAAAAAAACCTTAAAGTAGACATATTGTGAAAATTAAAGTTTTATCCACTTTTCCTACCCCTATGTCTGGGGGCTCTAAAAATAAAGGTTATGTATGCAAATTGTTATATCAGAAGAGAAAAACACACCCCCTTTTTAGACAACTGAATTTTTGGATTTTTGTGATGTCACAAATATACAATGACCTCTGTCAGTCATCCGGGACCACCAAGACCATTAAAACTATTCTGACATTCAAGAATAATGTGCCAGGGAGTCTACAGTACATAACGGTGCTGTTGGGTTTTCTCTCCATATAGTCTTGAGGTTTTGGCCTTGAATTGTAAAGCGCCTAGAGATAATCTTGGACTATAATTCATGCTATACAAATAAAACTGAATTGAATTGAATAGACACTGAGCAAGCTTGTTTGATACAGAGTTGTAAACCAGAAGTATACAGACATGGCAGAATGATCTCTTTTTAAAATATACAGTACATTCTGAGGACATGAAAGAATTAAATGTACTTGTTAAATTGTAGTGCAAACTGAAAATATGGTGACTTTAAATATTTTTTCAATATCACACTCATTAGTGAGCCAGTATACATGCACACTAAAAATTCGATAATAATCCGATAATGATCGGATTAGCGGATTATTGAAGTGATCATGCAAACGGCAGTTATCTGATTATGAGAAATTGGATTAACACACCTGGATTCCTCCCCAGCAATGTCTTCACACACATATACCCATTAATCTGATCTATATCGTTCTTTTACATCTGTGCACGTATATTAAAAAAAACTGTAGCAAATGGAAGTGACCTAGCCACAACGTGAACGGAAGAAAAATACAACAAAGGCATGCAGCAAGGGAATTCAAAACTTCACACTTCTGGAGTGAAGAGGAGACAAATTTCATGTTAAATAAAACAAAAACCCTCAACATCCTCCATCTCCTCAATGGGAGGAAATGTTTTGAAAATAACAATAAGCTTGAGTCTAATGTCACTACGTATATACTGTACGTACTCTGAAAGAAGTCCAATAATGAAAATGTAAATCATGTAAGAGCATGTAAACACATCGGATCCGATTACTTCTAGTTATCAGTTTTTATGGTCATGCAAACAGGCTCAATCTGCTGTCAACAAAAGCTGCACAGTTTGATGAAAGTCTTATTGCAATAATTGTGGGCAATACTTCAATTTGCAATTGTGATGTGAGTTCTTTTGGTTGGCTGTTGAAGAAAACACACACATTACTCATTTAATTTAATTTTCAGTTTAATTCAACTGTATTTTTACAGTGTCAATCACAATGCAAAGTTATGTGGAGACGCTTCAAAATTCTCTAAACACTATAAGGAGAGCAAACCCACCAGAACATCTGAGAACAAGCTTAAGACGACAGGGAGGAAGAACTTCCTTTAATGGAAGAGAAAAACCTCCATCAGAACCAGGGCTGTGAGTACGCAGCCATCTGCTTCGGCCGGTTGGGGTTAGTATTTAGAAATGTCAAGTCCAACATACAACCTGGCATAAAAATTAGGGCTGTCAAAATGAACGCGTTAATCCGGATTAATCCATTTGCATGATTAATTAGATTAAATTTTTAACAAAATTAACGCAATTAACACACAATAACTCATATATTAGGGAAAAAGTGATGAAATCTCATGTTACGTTTAACCACCTCACTGCCAACTTCTTTAGTATTTACTGCTTCAAAGTCAATTTAAATGTAAAAGTATAAGTCTTTACACAT
>JAQQAE010000426.1:1216-33846 GCA_029823295.1 Pseudamia nigra
ACACACCACACGCCTTGGATACTATGACCTGGATGACTGAGAATCTTCACAGACAAATAACGAAAATATGTGCACAGTAAAAAGATGTAAAAATCAGAACTTAATGGCTTCAACAGGCAAAACCTGTTGAAAAAATGCGGAAATAGTATCAGCCACTTGCATTTGCGGCAGATAGAATAGGGACGACACGATCCCTCTGTCTCCTCAGAATAGCCTTAATCACATCCACGTAAGCACACAGTGACACTACAACAAGCTCAAAACTGAACTTCTTAACAACAGCGGGCAGACAGCTTCAGACCTCTTCAGAGTTTTACAGTGAAAGCGGTTATTTTAAATGACATCATATCTATGCACCTTTTTCTTCCACAGGTACTGAACTTAAAATCTAGCGTCGCTGTCTGTTTGGCAAGGTTAAGCACCTCCCAAGACTGGCCAGGAGGAAGATGCGCATTTCTGTTTATCCGATTTCTGAAAATTTGTTTTAAGAATTCAATACCCTCAGCTAATGTTGTCCAAGAAGAATAGACACTTGAAAACCTTCCTGACATCGTTTACTAGTATGGCAATGAGTCTCCATATTGGAGAGGAAAGAGTGTGGTCGACAGGAGCATTTTGAAACAGCCCTTTTGATACATGGCTGGAAACATGGAGCATACAGTACATACATGGTAGAATGATGGATTTATGTGGTATTCTGAGGTGGGGATGTGTCCTTTAATTACCCGCTGTATTTCTTTTATTGTCTAAGGTTACGCATCCGTCCAGATGACTTCCTCTACATAGTATAATGTACATAGGTTTCCGTACATATTATTAAGCTGAACAAATTGTACTCAGCTTTTTAAAGTTATACTTAATCAACTCTGCTTCAGTTTTTACACAGTTGTAAAATAGACAAAAAGTACATCTGAATCTCCTCTGTTCCATTCATCACTTCCTGTGTGTTGATAAATTTACATTCGTGGTCATTTCAAAAACTAATTTCCACAAACAGCTTGAGTCTGTGGTTTTAATGAAGATGCAGCATGTGACTGGATATTTACTCTATGGCTTTGTGTTTGTATTTGTGTACGACAAGGATGGAAATTATGAGCTCGAACTGGGCGATGACTCAATAATTAATGTTACATATATATTTTATGTTGTGATATTTAATTGTTTATTGGGATAAACAACTTTCTTTTGTTACAATAATGATAAGAACCTGATTTATCATTATTAAAACCTGTAAAGTCAGTATAAATGTCTCATCTGTTATGTCTTTTTCTGTCATTTCTTGTCGTTTTCTGGCTTTTATATATCTTTTGAGTACATCTTTTCATGTTGTCCGTTTGCCTCTATGTATTTGTCTTTGCGCAACTTTATCTCCTCTTTAATGTGTGTCTTTTGATGCCTTTTACGGTGACGTCTTTTTGCATCTTTTACATCATCTTCATCTTTTTGTCATACTGTTTTCAATGACATCTTCATCTTTGTGCCTTTCATACTTTCATTTCTTTTAAGTCTTTCCTCTTTGCACCTTTTATCTTATTTTCATCTTTTTCATCTCTTTTACACCATTTTCCTCTGCTTACATCTTGTATTAATCATTCAACCTTTCACTTAAATTCAACATTTTAACAATTTGACATTTATTGTGATGATTATCGATACTGACTCGTGTTGAAACCTCCATACTGTATCTTTCGGCTCTATGAGAAGCAGACGGTATTTCCGTGACGAATGCGTGAGGCTCTACCTTTGCGGCCTCTTTGGGCAGATCAAAGGGGATTCTCTGGCGGATTTTCGGAGGCAGCTGCGCCAGCACGTCGCCTTTGAGTCGTCGGATCATGATCTCGCTCAGACGCTGGTGCAGCTCCTCCAGGTTGGACGCCCCACGGCAATCCCACTGTCTGCGAGTTCCAAAGTACCTGCAAGCACAAAAAAACAACAGCACAATGAACCCAAATGGCCACTGTTGTTCATTTTATTGACAATTCTGCTCATTCATGTTGATTCTTTTGCCATCTTTTGTTGATTTTGCTGACAATAAGTACATTTTTATTCATAATTCTGCTCATATATGTTGATCTTTGGTCATTTTGGTTGGTTTTGATGACAGTTTGTTACTATACTTTTTTGGCCAATTTTATTCACAATTCATAATTTTGCTCATTTATGTTGATTTTTTGTCCTTTTTTCTTGATTTTGCTGACATTTAGCTACTTTTTTTGGCCATTTTTATTCATAATTGTGCTCATTCATGTTGATTTGCCATTTTTTAATTGGCTGATTACTAATTTTTTTGACAATTTTTATTCATTTTGTAGATAATTCTGCTGACTTTATTAATTTTTGACATTGTTCATTATTTTTCATATAAACTTACAAAATAACTATATATTATTTTACGGTTTATGGGTTACTTCGCTATTTTGACGAATGGTTTCATTTTGTGCCTTTTCTTGACTTTTTATTCTACATTTTGAAAGTTTGTTCATCGACTTGACAATTTTTGCTCATTATGTTTATATATTATTAATTTTTTATTCACTTTGTTGATAATTCTGTTACTCTTTGTTCATTTTGTTGACGGATTTGACAAATGTCATTAATTATGTTTATATCTTCTTAATTTTTTATTCATTTTGTTAACTAAATTTGACAAATTTATTTAATGATGCTGATATTTGATGCATTTTGCTGATAATTCTGCTCATTTTTCATTCATTCTGTTGATTGATTAAACAGTTTTGTTTGTTTCATTATATTTATATTTTGTACATTTTTTATTCATTTCCTTGATAATTGTGTTCATTTCTGTTCATTGTGCTTTGCTAACATTAGCTAAGGCTTACAATATTTCTTTAATTTTGCTTCTTTGTTTTGGTACATTTTCTTTCAGTTCAGTTTTCTATCATTACGACAGAAATGAAAACTAAGACCTTTGTCTGGTGATAAACTGGATTCTGTAACACTGCAGAGAGAAACCATGTTCATTTGTTTTTTGTTTCTTACAATATGTATATGTACAGTATATGTGTGCGTAAATGCAAATAACCCTATGACCTTTCCTTGGCAACGAAGCAAAACGACTGGAATCAAAATCCCAAATCCCAGCACGGGCCACAATAATCACAGTGACATTTTGAACACATCGTACATCTCTATAACACAGGGTCTGTAGCAGCAGCTGGATGTGTATCTGCTGATGCATTCGCTTTTAAAGCTCCACCTGACGAGACAAAGTTACTAAGCAAACACACTTATTTACAGCAATGCCCTGAAGGAGTAGTTAAACACATTTAAACATTCCCACTTGGGATCTGCCCAGCTCGACAACAGTCTTCCATCGTTTTCCGCTGAGCTGCACTGCTGGAGCAGGCAGGGGATCAGGGTTTTGCTTTAGGGCAATTTGCAGAGCAGGAAACTATTGTGTCTAATGGCCACAACAGCAGGTTTATCCTGAAATTTGCTGAAACTTTTCACGAGATACAAGCCAAATGGGATTTTTATACTCGTACTGGCTCTGCACGCGAAGGCTAGACAGAAAAAAATTAACCAAATAATTAACGAAATGGACAAAATTGGGGCAAATATTCAATGAAATTAATCATGTAATGAAGACAACAAACACAGTAATAAAGGAAATTGATAAAACTGGACAAAACAGTTGAGAAAACTAAAACGGACAAAACTGAAGCAAATAATAAACAAAACAAAGTTGTAATGAAAAAAATGAACAAAGTAATCAAGAAAATTACTAAAATATTTTTTAAAAAGTAAAAACACATGGACAAAACTGAGATAAATAATTCATTAAATCGTTAAAAAAAGAAACTGGACAGAATAATCAATAAAATGAACAAAAAGAAAACAAATAAGGAACCAAATTGACAAAAAAGAACCTGAAAGCATCAAGCAAATGAACCAAGTAACAAAATAGATATAATCACAATGAGCAAAAAATGCTCAAACAAACAAAATAACAAAAGGGAAATAAAATGAGCAAAAAAAAATCATTAAATGAGCAGAAAATGAACAAAAACAACTCTGGTTTCAAAAAAATGAAACAAATAATGACCAAAAATACACATAAATGCACAAAATAATCAGGAAAAGACGCAAAATATAAACCTGGAGAAAGCAATCAACAAAATAAACATGAACACTGAAAGTAGGACCAAAAGAATCTCAAAAATAGGCAAAATAATTAAATCAATTGGCAATCACTTAACAAAATTGGTTAAAACAGGCAAAACTGAACAAGAATAATGACAAAAACAAACAAAATAAGGAAAATAATTAGCAAAAAGAAACCAAATAATTAACAAAACAGAGAAAAATAAACTAAATAATTCACAACGATCAAACACTAAATGAAAACGATCAAGACAACAGTCAAGACCAAACAAAATGAACAGAATGAACAAAAGTGAACAAAATGAACAAAACTAAACAAAGGACCAAAAATACTAGTGTCTAATGGCCACAACAGCAGGTTCATCCCAAAACTCTCCTGCAACTTTTTACAATGTCTGAGCCAAATGGATTTTCAGAATAGAACTGGCCCCGCACACAAAGCCTGGTGCGTTGCCATGTTGGCGGAGAGTGTGGACAAACTTAACGAGCCGCTGCCAGAATCTGCTGTTTCACACTCTGGCACTTCAACTGTCGCCGCTAAAGGAAGAGAAAACAGATCTTTCATCGCTAAAATGAGCCTTACTGGGACTTGAACCAGCATTTTTTAAGCCATGAGTCTGTCGCTCTGGATTAATGGGCAGATTTCATTTAACAGGATGTGAAGTGGAGCGGGGCGATACAGCCAAAAAAAAAAGTTCATATCAGCTGAGAGGTTGTTCGATTGCTCATAATTGCAATGTATCTGGTGTAAAAGGTCGCCAGAGGAGTGGGGCTTGGCGAAGGTCTGCGCTCCGCTGACTGACCTTCTGGTTTTCACGTTGTCTTACCAGTTCTTTGTTGACTGAGAAACGGAACTAGTTTTATATTATAGGTTCGTTGTTCGAAGAAGAATGCAACAACAATAAATCTTACTTTACTGAAGTTTAAAGGCAGAGAAAAGTCATTTGTAAAGGACACAAAAAAAAATGGCGCAAGAGATCGAGAAGAAATGAGGCAAATTACTAATAACGTGTGTGTGGGGGAATATAATAAACACATCAGACAAAGATGAACAAAACAAATATACAAAATGAGCAAAAACTCTGAAAAAAGGACAAAAAGTGATCAAAAAGGAACCAAATTATTATTGTAAAATGGCCACAACAGCAGGTTTATCCTGAAGTGTGCTGCAACGTTCAGTAGATACCAGCCAGAAACATTTTTATCCTCACACTGGCAGAAAAAAACAAAGCAACTAATCAACAAAATGGACAAAACTGAAGCAAATACTTAATGAAACAACTGATATACAGTGGTCCCTCGCTATATCGCGGTTCACCTTTCGCGGCCTTGCTGTTTCGCTGATTTTTTTGTGTCATTTTCATGTATTTTTTTTTCTACAGCATATGAACGCATATTGTGTTCTGTGTCCTGATTGGCTAAGGCCATCTCCGTGCTGCGATTCCTTTATTGTACAGTACAGAATGCGTTCAGCTCACCAAACTTACACAAATGTTCGATCGCTAGCAGTGTGACTCTGGAGTGCTGTATGTTTGCAAGTTTTCTCTCTGACAAAAACCCACAATGTTGATGAAGGCCTTCTGCCTTTCAGCGGAGCAACGCCAGGACGAAGAGGCGCGGTAAAAGGAACAGTGATGCGTTAGTCACTATTAATAATTTCTTATGTGTCCAGCTTCGTAGGTTGATCGTTAAAATCTACAGAGGTTTGAATTTTGAAAGTGTTTAAATAAGAAAGAAATGTGAGAAAATGTTAATGCCTGTCTGAGAATATTGTATAAAGTGTATGGTGAGGGGTTTTACAGCCTTTAAAACAAATACGGTGGTGCCCCAGCGAACGAATTTAATCTGTTCCGGCGTCACGTTCGTTGAGTGAATTATGCATTAGCCGGAGCGAGTTTTTCCATAGGAATCTACTTTGCGGATTTTGCCTATTGTGGGTTATTTTTAGAACGTAACCCCCGCGATAAAAGAGGGACCACTGTAGTTAGGAAAATGACAATAAACCCAACAAAATATTCAAGAAAATGAACTAAAATGAACAAAATGGATTAAAAATTACAACGCTGAGCAAAATGACAAAAAAAAACTAAATGAATATAGAAATAGGGAGGCGCAATCAAGAAAAATCAAAAAAATAAACCAAATCAACCAAACTGACAATATAGAAGATGGAAAAAAAAGCATAAAAAATGCAAAAAGATAAAAGCAGGCATGACGTGCATGTGCATTAGCTCCCGGTGTAGTGTGTGAGCATGTGGCTGGACCGGACTGAGGACTGGGTGTGTAGGTGTCCTCACCAGGAGACGACGCCATGCTGGGTCTCTGGAGCCATGCCTCGCTGTCTCTGTGGTCAATCCACATGTTGCTGGGTCTAACGTTCAAAGTTTTGTTTATTTTATAAAAGTGTAACCTTTATTTAACAGAGGCGGGAAATACACTGAAACATGAGGAGTCCAAAGAGACTGCAGCAGGTCCTTCCAAACACATGGCCAGTTTTCCTAGCCCGTCACTTTACCATTTGAAGGTGAGCTACCACCTCGGAGCCCCACCGGAACACAGACCCAGCCCTCCTCAAGTCCAGCCTAGAAATGTGTAATGGGAAGTGCCAGCTACAAATATAAAGACAGAAATGTGAAATCACCACAAAAAAGTACAGAGGAAGCAGTGGAAGCGTACATTTTTGAAAGGGAAACTCAAATATCACACTTTGAGATGCATCAGGGTAAATCTAATCTGATCAATGTGTTGTTATGTCACATGGGTCTGCTGCACACTGTCACCTGCTGGCTCTACCCTCAAAAACCCATCTCTCACAGGAGCGCACTTCCTGTCTCTTTTTGGTATCTGCGGTTTTAAAAAGTCTGTCAAACTGTTAACTCCACAATCTAAATGAGCATCAAAACTCTAGGCAAACCAAATCAGATGCAAACAAAAATCATGGCTGACCATAACAAGCTAATGTTCACTGTATTTTTGAAAAGCTTATTTGACTCCACCTTTGTTTTTCCAACACATACGAATCTGAAGAGGAATGAACAGAGAACGAATCTTAACGTAAACTCCTGCATGTTAAAAAAACACTTTGATATGATTTACTGATGATTATCAGTTAAGTTCAAATATCTTGTTCATGTATCCTCCAGTGACATTAATTGACTATGCTGAAAGCTAACTGTTACGCACATGTTTTTACATTTCACCAATGAACTTTTTGAAGAGTGCAAAACGTGGCTTAGTACTTGGTGGAGAAATCCTTGTTGGCGAGCACATAGGTCAGACATTTCTTGTAGTTCGTTGCCAGGGTTACGCACATCTCAGGACAGATATTAGTCCACTCCTCTTTACAGATGCTCTGCAAATCCTGAAGGTCTTGATTCTGCCACTTGGCATATCAAAGTTT
This sequence comes from Pseudamia nigra, assembly GCA_029823295.1. NCBI lineage: Eukaryota > Metazoa > Chordata > Actinopteri > Kurtiformes > Apogonidae > Pseudamia > Pseudamia nigra. The sequence continues at coordinate 8,742 of JAQQAE010000426.1, forward strand.
CAGCTCCCTCCACAGTTATTCCATGGGATTAAGGTCTGGAGGCTGGATAGGCCACTCCAGGATCTTAATGTGCTTCTTCTTGAGCCATTCCCTTGTGACTTTGATTGTATGTTTTGAGTCATTGTCACACTGGAAGACAAATCCACGACCCATCTTCAGTGTTGTGACTGAGGCCAGGAGGTTCTCATCCGATATTCCACAGGACATAGCCCCTTTCACCGGACCCTCAACACAGTGAAGTCTTCCTGTGCCCTTAGCAGAGAACAGCCCCAAAGCCTAATGTTTCCATCTCCATGTTTGACAGTGAGGACGGTGTTCTCAGAGTCAAATTCAGCATCTCTCTGCATCCAAACATGGTGAGTAGAATTGATGCCAAAGAGCTCAATTTTGGCCTCATCTGACCACATCAAAATTCCCCAAGCCTTCTCTGAATCATTCAGGTGTTCATTGGTAAATTTCAGATGGGCCTTTTTGAGCAAGGGGACCTTGCGGGTGCTGCAACATCTCAATCATTACGATAAAGTACTGTATGCTACCAATGGTTTTCTTGGGGACCATGGTCCCAGCTCCCTTGAGATCTTTAACAAACTCCTACCGCATAATTTTGGGCTGACCCCTCACCTTTCTCAGAATCATCCTTCAATTGCCTATTACCTTGTATTTCTTCCATTTTCAAATTATCATTCAAACAGTGGTCTCATCCTCATCAAGCTTCTTGCCGACCACTCCAGCCTTGCGCAGCTCTACAGTGTTGTCTGTCACGTGCTCTGACTGCTCTCTGGTCTTACCCATAGTGGTGGAGAGGTTTGAAAGAGGTTTGAATGGAGGAGATTGATTCTGTGACAGGGGTCTTTCATATACATATCACAATGAGATTAGGAGTATTTTCTTAAAGGGACAGGACTAATTTGTGTGACTCATGAGCACAAAACGTGTCAGAATTCTTGCTGGGTAGTAGGGAATCAAATACTGTTTCACACAATCAAATGCAATTCGGTTTCTAACCTTTTTTAAAGTTTTTTTTTCTGGATTTTTGTTCTTTCGTTTGTTAAAATAAGCCCACCATAAAAATTCTAGACAATTCATTTCTTTGTAAGGAGGTCAACTTAAAACTTAATCAGGGGATCAAATAAGGATTTCCTGCACTGCATCTGTAGTAATACACTTTTAACATTGGCAGTATGAACCTCTGAAGGCACTGCCATTATTCTGTGACGTCAGGCCGCTACGTCTCCAGAAAGTCAGCGTACATCGATTTGCCCCGACTTTCCGAGTAGGAACTCTGACTTCAAGCAGCACTCCAGTGCACTTTACCTAGTCGAAGGTTGGAAATTTTCTGCTCTCAGCATTCTGGAACACCGCATCAGAAAGAGGCTGAGTGCAGTGAATAGTGTCTGAAAGTGAGGTATGGGTGTGAGACAGGAGGCATTCAGGGACATCAGGAGAAAACCGAATTGGAAACATGTATGCTGGAGATGAGGGCATTTGAGTTTTTGTTCTGGTTTTATTACCAATTAAAGTGTCTATTGTATTTACCATATTTTTCGGAGTCATATTATTCCATTTACACCTCAATAAACATATTTTAGTGTTTCGTATCACTTTGAAAAATAAATAAATGAAATCTGTTCTTCATTTTAGAGACTGAAAACACTTTTTACCAATAATTATTAATAATCTACAAGTCTGAATGTACAAGTTTGATTTAACAGGTTGTGAAGGTTATGGTGTGTTTGTGACGCCCCCCACCATGCAAAGTGTCACTATTCTCAAAGAGTGTCCTTAATGTCTGTGAGCCCATCCTCGACTGAGCTGTGGAGTTTGATGGACATCCAAAACAATGTATTTGAAGTGTTTGTTCACACATGTAACTGATCCTCGGTGGTGAGCGGCGGCCAATCAGCATTTAACGCTTGGCTTCAGCTCCGTCTGGCTCTGAAATCAAAACCCACCACGCAGCATTAGAACGTCTCCAGAGTCAGGTACACACCAAAGACTCCCAGCGGACTCTGAGAGACGGGGAAGGTGAGGGCTACAAAAACAGCTGATTACACTAAAGGGTGTGCAAGGGGAAATGATCGATTGTATTATTAACAGTTTATGTGTTGTGTATGTGGAGTATATTAATCCAGCACGGTGGATCTCAGACAGTTTCAGCTAAAACACCTAAGGAGAAATGTGTTCATGTCTATGTGGGACAAAAATATGGAAAACATCATTATAAACTGCCATGTTCTGTTCATTTTTAGAGAAAATAAATCCACATATCATGGAATTTTTGTGTGTTTTACTTTATAAATGTAAAAAAAAGATGCATCAGAATGACGCTGAATGAAGTTTTTTTCAAGAATACACAAAATGCACACAATGATTCATTAAAAGAACAAAAAATTGACGCTACAGTTGGGAATATTTCTTAAGATGATTATGAAAATGAACAAAAAAAAACCTTATTGGCCAAAAGTACAATATACAGAATGAAAACCTGCCTAATTAATGAAGTACAATGGACAAAATATCAAATAATAAATTATATATTGGGATTATAATTAAGAAAAAAAGAGCAAAAATTTCATAAAATGAAAACAGTGAAAAGTATAAATAAAAAAACAAACAAAATAGAAAATAAATCAACAAAATATTTTTTTAAATGAAAAGAATGATCATAAAAAGTAAAAAAACAGCCAATATAAGCAATCCAATGAACAAAATAGGTAGAAAATTAACAAAACTAATAAATAAATGAGAAAAATAAATACAATAAAAAGCAAAATACTGTAAAAAAAAAATCTACAAAAAAAACCTGCTCCAAGTGAACAAAAAAATAATAAAAAGAAAAAAAGAAAAATACACAGGAACTTAAACAACAAAACAAAACTAATAAACAAAATGGACAAAAATATTAACAGAATAATTAACAAAATATTGAAGAAAATATACAAAAATTAAAAAATAAGGAAATAGAAAGACAATCAAGAGAACAGACAAAAATGAAGAAAAGAATCAATAAAATGATCAAAATAGTCAACAAAATGAACAAAATAATAAACAAATTGGTGACCCAATAAAAAAAGTCTTCATGATCCCGTGTAATCCCAGACCCTCAGTTTGGCAAGGCCCCACCCTACCGTCACTTATTCCTCAAATCCAGGTGTCATCTCCATGTGTGTTGAATTCTTACCTGTAACGGGCGTTGCAGTATTTCTTTGCGTAGTCGCTCCATGTTCCAAACCTCCTGGGATAAAGTGCATCAATCTGCATGAAAAGCTGCAGAAAACACAGAAGCAAGAAATGAGGCTAAACCACATGGGAGACCTGACGCGTGAGCGCAATTGTATCTCACAGGCTTGGTTTTGAATAAATCGCTCTATGAATGTAATATCCTTTGGATTTGGTCACGCGTTTAGTCTCTGTGTAGGCATCTGCAGTTACCGTTACTTCATAAAGACAAGCAGTGTCAGGTTTAATGTTGTGCATGCGCAATTTTAATCCTTGCAAAATAATGGATATTGTTTTGCAAACGGAGACAACAATGCAAACCTCCACTATGGCAGTGCAGGTTCCTACAGTGAAGAGAAGTAACACCTGAAGGTAAACTTTCAGAATTATCAGTAGCGGTTATAATGTTATGGCTGATCGGGGTCTCCCTGACATCACCCATGGGTTCTAAAGAGCTGTTTGGAAGTTCAAGCAAAGAGCGTCACTTTATTGCCATCCCTGCTTAGTCGCTCTGATCCAAAAATAGACTTAGATGAGGAGTGTGAGGGAAGCTGAAGTGGACTATATAAAACATTAACGATGGGTCAGATACACCTGTCAGTCAAAGCACTTGTCTCCTGAATTATACACAAATATCGGCCTCTGGTGAGGTATAAAAATAGTGGAAATAAACAAGACCAAAATTGTTGCTAGTACCAGGATGTAAAAATGTATATTTCTGTTCTAAAGTTAAGCAATTTAACATAAGATTCTATGGGGATAAACAGCTCACCTATGGAGGGTGGAAAACCACTTGGAAAATCAACAAGTGTGAAACTGAACTTAGATGTGAGAAGATGAAATGTGCAAAGCTCTGACAGGTAAATTAACATAAAACCATATCATCTTGTAGGATTTTCTTCAGCTTCTGGACTGATATGTTTTCTTGAAGATGTTTTGCCACTCAACTTCAATTCTGAAGAAGCCACTTGGATGATGGGGAAACATCCTCAATAAAATACATCAGTCCAGGAGCTGACGGAAAACCTGCAAGGTGATGATGACCTCGCTGACTTGAGAACCTTCACAGACATGAAACAAGATCAATTTTCAGTAAGATATGTGGAAATTTTTGGACCTTTCTTCATCTTAACCATTGTTCTTCTTGACCAAGTTCTTCAAATACTACACATGTGGCTTAAGTTGTGAGATGATTCCTCTTAGCAGTGACCAGGTTAAATGAGGCGGTCTGTGAAAACCTGAGTCAGAATTTGACAAAATATAAATTTTTAATGATTTAAAGACTTTCAAACCACAGCAACAATGTTAGAAAATGCCCTGATAATGTACAGTATCCGTACAGATGCAGTCTTCACTCGTCCTGACATGAACCCTTCTTGTCTGAGGCTGAGAACAGACAGGAAAAAATGCTCTTGAGACTAAGATAACGCCAAGGCGTTCAAAAAATGACAAATCATGAGTACTACAATACTGATGTAATCATCTGCAGTCACTGTCACCAGGAACTCACACACACACACACACACACACACAGCACAGACCTCCACCAAGGCAGCTCACGTCCCCCTTTTGGAAGCATTCTGAATCACCGCATCCGGAAGATTGCCAGCACCCAGATCAAACTTTGTGGTGTAGCAGAGCCTGTAATGACACTGTCCTCTATTTTTTGCTGTTTTTCTGGGTATTATTTACGGAATAACAAGTAAAAATGTCAAAAATGGCCTTGTCTCACTATGGTGAAGAATCCTGCATCCAGACAGTGATCCCTCCAAATCTAATCAACTGATGGGTCATTGTCAACCAACCAACCAACCAACCAACCAACCAACTTCGTGAATTTTTCTGGCCTTAACCTTTGACCTAGAATGAACAAAATTTAATCACCTGTAGAGAATGTCATGAAGAACTCCATCTCTCTCTCACAGACAAAAATATCAGGATGATATGTCCAAAAGTGCGGATGCTGGACTGCTAACAGACAGAGCAGCTCTTGTGGGAGTCAGAAGGTAAAATATGCAGTGTAGTAAAACTTTGACATAGCAGCGGTTTAATTTTACTTTACATCATCTATTGCTCGTCACTTTCACCTTCTCTGACACATTCGCAGGATACGGTGCTGGTTTAAAAGTTATTTTCATAACCTGCTGTATCCTGTGTGAATTCATACAGTCTCCTCCACAAAACTGACAAACTGAGGCGTGCATCATTTCCAAACTATTTGCACCTTCTCACCTTTTAGTTTGTGAATGCTGCGCGCTATAACTCAAAGCAGAACACTCTTTTTTTTTCTCAGCGTTAAACACAGACCTTACCGCTGCTGAAGATTAGTCTGCTGTCAGCAGCATCATGTGAGCAATTTATCCAAGGTCCTGTTGTCCTTCGCCTAGTTTACTAGTCTTCTGTTGTGCAACTGTGTGGTAATTTGTGTCGCTGGCAATTAATGAGGTCAAACTACTGCACAGTTGCACTAGATGAAGAAACCCAACTCATTTAAGTTTTTTATTAAATTCACCTATAGTCAACAGGATTACACAAAAGCTGCGGCACAAATGATCATGGAACTTAGAGTAAGGGTGGAGTATTGGTCAAAGAGGAAGAGGAGGCCAAGACTGTAGAGTGTACATTTACATTATTTCACTAAACTTAAAGACTTCCTTTGTACAATGTGCATTTTATCCACACATGTACCGTTACTATCAGCTGACATGTAGACACAATTTTTCATATATGACTTTAAATCATGACAAGTTAAATTCAGTTTTCTGAATTAATTCTGGATGCTACAAATGCAACTGTTCTTCACTTCACTGAACATCAAGACCAACACACCGGATGTGACCAAAGTGAGGTCATGTGTCCTTGAAGCCTGTGTGAAAATCTGAAATGTGCAGTTATCTGTCACAAATGTCAGGTGGTTTTCTCTAAGAAATATTATAGTGGTAGGAAAATGGAAACTTAGCACCAAGATGTATTGTGATGGCAACACCTTAGTTACTGAGTTACTGAATACCAGATACCTACAAGATACAGCAACTAAAATGTTTCAAAGAAAACGTGAAATGTCTGTGACGAGTTGTAGTTTTTTTTTTTTTTTTTTTTTTCCAATCAGTCATGAGATCAGGATTTTGTGAGCAGGGACAAAAGGCAGCTTCATGGCTGTGGGGACTGTAGGCTTCGTTTGCATTTCCCTTCACCTAAACACTGATAATGAACATACTAGACCACCATGAATTACCAGAACCACCAGAGCAGCAGTGGTGCTGCATTGAATTTAGACTAGGAAGAACTAAAAGTCAATGATAGTGTCCAAAATCTGACATGTGATGATTCTGACATGTGAATTTTAAAGCTAAAACAGTGTGTGAGATGATTTTAAATATATGTCCAGAAGTGTGGTATGAAACAAACAGCATGTGAACTGTATACTATGTCCTGTTAAATATTACAATAAGCAAGTAATGGACCCTTTCCCTGCCTAAATATCCCACATTGCAGTGCAGTGTGACAACAATTAAAAAACTATGGCAGACAACTGTTAGTAGCACTCGTCTACGACTGTTACTTGAGTAACTGGTAGTGGATTGACAGGAAGACCATAATTCATCACGCTGCAGAAGTCTGTCTCTGAGACAATGAGCAGCACTGGAGCTTCACTAGGGGACTGTGTTGGCTCCCGTCCTGTTCACACTGCACACATCAGACTTCAAGTACAACTCTAAGTTCTGCCACATCCAGAAATACACTGATGACACCACTCTTGAGGAATGGATAAGAAATGGACAGGAAGAGGAGCACAGGGATTGTACAAAAGCGGTCTGTGACTGGAGTTACAAAAAGTGCCAAACAATTGGTACTGGACTTTCAAAAGTCTAAGCCTGCTCGTCAGCCAGTCAGCAGTGGTGACATGAACATCGAGATGGTGCAGACACATAAATGTCTAGGTGTACATGTGGACAACAAGATGGACTGGTCCCAGAACACAGATGCACTCTATGGAAAGGGACAAATCAGTAACTTTTCCTACGGAGACTCAGATCCTTTGATGTTGGCACAAAGATGCTGTACATGTTTTACCAGTCAGCTGTGGACAATACACTTTTCATGTTGTTGGAGAGATAGCATTAAACAGAGATGAGTGAAAAATGCTGAACAAGTGGTTGAAGAGAAGCTGGACTAAGTGGGGGTTGTGGTGGACAGATGCACATAGAAGTGGGAGGACATCATGGACAACTCAGACCATTCTCTTCACCTCGTTCTGTCCCAGCAAAGGAGCAGCTGCAGTGGACAATTAACTTCAGTATGCTGCAGGCCTGATTGTCATAGAGGACCCTGCCATTGGACTCTTCTTTTTACTGATTTTATTGTATTTCAATAAGTTGGATAATGGAATTCCTACAAGAATAAAAACAAGTTCCATTATGAAGGTTATGTGCCTCCAAACTGGTCTTGAATTTTTCCACTGCAGCAGTGTGAAAAGAAACATCCTCCTGTATGTTAGTATAGATATTTATAAGATAGGACTTCAAATGGACCCCTGAGGTATTTCACAGTTTGAGTGGGTGGAGCATTCCTGGAACTGTGTGTGGTTTCAGCCTATTTGTGTGTGGCCTATTTTGCTTTTTCCTTAGAGTGAGCTAGATTAATGAACATTTTCCCAACAAGTGTAAAGTAAAAAGAGGTAAATTAAGACTTGGTACCATCAGAAAAGTGGAGTTCCATGCTGAAGAGCTCACACTGAAAAGCACAAGTAAAAACCCACTAATTTAGATTTAAGACTATTTCATAATGTCTGGTGTTTGGATTTAAGACATTTTAAGGCACCATGAACAGAGGTTGCTGAAACAGATTACCTCAACCTTCTCAAACTAAACACCGACTGGAATGAAAATTATAAGCCATCAAAAGCTTCCCAGATTACTTGATTTCAATTTACAGATCAATCATTGGCTGCTTACCTTCTGAAAAGGACACATGGTAGCATTGTGAGGAGCCTTTTTATGCAGCAAGTAGAGCATCTAACATCACATGTTGTAACAAATCTTAAGAAACTGCAAGAATCCGCAGGCGTGTGTGTGTGTGCAAATGTCACGCCGCCTGCGTGTAACCACCACATCTCTGTCAATTTCCAGTATTTGTGGCAATTTCTGAAGTAATGACAGGTAATCATGAGTGAGGCGATCTGAATAAGCAGCCACAGCCGGGGCTATGTTCTAAATTCAGCACTTGTTCAACAGGAGCTTTGCATTTTCCCCCTTAACACTGTTGATATAATAGGTGGGTGGAATGAGGGCACATCACGAACGGTGCAGCATGTCCTGAGCTGTGTGCTAACGCGATGTCAGAGCCGCGGTGAGTAATGATGGCACTGAGGAGACTGGCACACAGGCAGGGACAGGCCTTATCAGGTTTATGCCGGGGATGATAAAATGTTATATTCAGTTTCAGATTCTAGTGGCAGAGAGGCAGAGATGAGGAGATGGTATCGAGAAACTAACCCCAGCTCTGCAGTCACACGCCAAGGCATGTCGCACACTGAGCCGCGAGATAAACCAGCAATTACTGGAATATATATAGTTTATATCCTGATATTTAATGATGATGACTTATAGTGACAAACACTCTTCTCTTATCTGTTAAGTTGTTTGATTTATTTTGGCATTGATGTTGACATTTTTTATCTTGTTTTTTCATTTTTAGATTTTTGCGTTTTACAATGTCTTGCTCATTTTATGTCATTTTTGTCTTTTATCTTTCACGTGAATTTTGTCTTTGAGTTTAAGTAATTTTATGCATCTCGTGGGGTTTTAGGTGTTTCACGTATTTGGCATCTGTTTCAATCTTTTACATCAGCTTTTTTGTCTTTTGAACAATTTTTGTTGTTTGTGTCTTGTCTTTTTTCTCACATTTTTTATTTTTGTGGCGTCTTTCATGTCATTTTCGTCTTTCTGCATTTTTTATGCCATTGAAATTTTTCTGAAACTTTTAGGTCTTTCAAGTGAGTTTGTCGTTTTTGGTATCTTTCAAATCGTCCCTGTCTTTTTTTTGCCTTCTACACCATTTTATCATCATCTTTGCCTTTGCATCTTTCGCGTCTGATGTAATTTTTCTCAATTTTTTTCATTCTTGTGGCATCTTTCAAGTCATTTTTTCTCTTTCTGCATCTTTTATATCTTTTGTGTCATTTTCAAGTGTTCATCTTTCAGGTAAAATTGTCACATTGGTGACATAGCATGTTTATTGTCTTTTACGACTTTTTGCATCTTACGTTGTTTACATTTTTTGCATTTTTCATGTTGCGTGTAGTTTTTGTCATTTTCAACATTGTTTACATCATTACACCATATTTATCTGCGTTTTTACATCTTTTCGCATCGTACATTGTTTAAGTCTTTCATTTCGTCATCATCTGTTTTAATCTTTTATATATTTTTCATCTTTTGTGTATTTTGGGGGTTTTTTGCATCTTTTGGTCATTTCTATCTTGTTTATTATGCTCATCTTTCATGTCATTTTTGCACTGTCAAACTTTCAACTTTCAGGTCATTATGGGTCATTAACATCTATATCTTTTTGTGTCTTATGTTGTTGTTGTCTTTTATGCCTTCATTGTACATTTGAACTTTTTTACATCGTGTTTTGTGTCATATGTTTATCTTTTGCATCCTTCATGTCTTAATGTATCTTATGCCTTTTTTGCATCGTTTTGCATCTTTTACATGTTTCACACCACATGCAGTTTTTGTAATTTTTCCGTCATTTGTCTTTTTGTGCCTTATGTCTTAATGCACCTTATGTCTTTTTTGCATCTTTTAACATTTTTGCAACATAGGTCTTGTAATTTTCATCTTTTTGCATCTTTTATGTCTGAAGTTGTTTTGCTTGTTGCATCATTTGCAGGAATAATTGTCTGCTTTCTACAACTTTCCCTCTTTAAACTTGAAGTAAATAATGTTTTGACATATGTCGTGACAGTTATTGACAGACTGATGAACACTTTCCGCTGTACCACTGAACTCCACATCACACACATGCACTTTCTCAAAGATACACCTTCTCACAGTTTCTCGCAAGTACAAACTTGACATAATTTTGGAATTAATTGGCTGCCTGAACTCCATCAGTTAATTATCATGATGGGTCGAGGCAATAATTAAGTTTTTTCTCACAGCAGAGTGTGAGGTGGATGGCAGTGGGATCTGAGGCTTGTCTCAAAGACACTTCAACGTCGTCGACACACAGTCTGCTTGTGAAAGTGATGTCAGCCCTGAGTAACCGCTTTATGAAGTTGGTTAGACTGAAGCTCACTCTGACAGGGGTTTCCACTGGGTTTCAGGGAGGTTACGTCTGTGGTTCTGATGGATGTGAGGGTCCGTGCATGCATGTAGGTGATTTTTTTAATGCTTACATATACAGTGGTACCTCACTGTACGAAATTAATCTGTTCCGGCGTGATGCTCGTACAGCGAATATTTCTTACACTGGGCGGTGTTTCCCCATATTAATATATGTAAATGATATTAATCCGTTCCAGGACCCACAAAAACTCCTATATAAAGTATATATTACACACCTGTACGCGCACATTTATTCATTATTATTATATGAAAAGGAAGTTATGTTAATTATACCGTATGAAAAGGAATGTATGAAATTTGTTCTAAAAATGATTTAGAATGTCTTCCTACCTTGACTTATGACATGGCTGATGCTGCCTGTCTCAGCTCACTGGGTGCCGGGCCCGGCCCTGGTGTCCGGGAATGGAATCATAGCAATCGTAAGCTAACCGGGAGGATAAACTTGTAACAATTGAGGACGAGTCTGAGACCTTAGAACTGAGAGTGAATGACCCTAACTTCTGGGAGGTTAAACCGGAACATGAAACGTAGTGTTAGCAAGTGTTTTGTGTGCTTCGGTGTGTGAAAATAATGTGATTTGTCTCGAGTCGGCGTGGTGGGGCTAACAGGAAGTTAGCGGTGTGTCTCAGCTCACTGGGTGCCGATTTAGCTTAGCCACAGGAGGCTTATGGCTACTGTTCTTAGCTATTAACACAGAGCTGTGTTGATAGCCAAGAACAGTAGCCGTAAGCACACCGAGCAACAGCTTTGTGTTGTTAGGTCGCTCTCGGTTAGCAAAACAGCAACCACAGTCAGCCACTGTTAGCTCTGGAGCTGTTAGCTCTGAGCTGGAGCAACGCCGGGCCTGCTGGTCTCCTTAGATGGATTCACCTCCATCCGAGCGGACCAGACAGTGGCAGAGAGCAGTAAGAGGAAAGGTGGGGGGACTGGCGGTGTTTGTAAACAACAAATGGTGTTACCCAACCCACAGCACTGTCAAGGAACAGCTCTGTAGCAGGGACATCGAGCTACTAGCGGTTAGCATTTGGCTGTATCACATGTTATTGTGTTGACTGTTTACATCACTTCCGGGTGGGCAATAGTTCACTTCCGGCTGTTGATCTAGTGTTCCACACTCCAGTCCAGTAGGTGGCACTAATGCACCTGTTAAGTCGGGTGCCAGCAGCCAATCAAAACTAAAAGAACAAGAAGAAGAAGTTCACTTCCGGGTTTATCTCTTTCGTACCGCAATGTTTTATGCGGATACCGGGACGCATTTTTGGCCAAAATATTTTTCGTACAGTGAATATTTCGTAAAGGGAAGCGTTCGTACAGCGAGGTACCACTGTAGTACGTTTGCACCCAAAGGCATTGCAAACTTCAGCCAAATTTCAGAAATTCAACTGAAGAAAATGCATGCTTATGAGGGTTTCCAATTGACCACTGTTATGCGAATATTAAGAACCGGTTCTTTATCATCATCATCATAGTTTGCAGTTTAGGAACATTTCATACATTAACATACAAGGAGTTGACAGACATAAGGTGTGTGCATACTGCAGCTGGTTCCCAGAACTGAGCCAAACTGGATCATGTTTTAAACTCTTCCACAGGTTGTTGAGGCTGTAGTCTAACATTTGTTCTTCCATGTCCTCATACATGTTGGCATGTCATTGCTATTTTATTTCATTAATCCAGGTTTTACTATGCTCATTGCGCCCCACATGTATTTACATGCAATTATTCACAAAATCTATTTCTTTTGCACTCAATCACATTGGCCTTTTAGCGATACGCTGATTTTTACACCTCCATTAAGCATTACAACTTTTTGGGATATTTGGAGTTTTTCGGAATTCCATTCAGGGTTTTTCACACATTAATTGAAAATGCAAATGAAAACAGATGGATGGAAATGTACATTCTGGTAATGTGTATTTATGTAAAAATGAATTATAATTCAATAATGACAAAAATATGAACTCATGTTTGACTTAAAGCTGCAGGAGACAAAATTAGGGGTAAAAAAATGCTGGCATTTGAAAATACATACTGTCCCTCAGCAGTTCATGTTTGATGTAGATGAAAACAAAACTTTTCACAGATGACCCTAAAACCGTTCTACGACATGCATTATGGGAATTTTTTAATTACGCCTTCAACTACACGTGTGAGTCTATTAAAAGTCAAGAAAGTCATTGTTGTTGAGATCGTAAACTACCAACTAGTTTTGTGTGAAATGGCTCAGTGGTCTGCTTTTGTGTCACACATGATATACGTCAACACTGACATGGCAGCTACCTCAGCAAGAGGTAAAAGCTGTTCCAGGTCCAATCACATTGACCTGAAGACTCTTCAGCAGCTCTGAACAAAGTGTAGCTTTATGATTACATTATGCTTTTTCAGAGTCTTATGCTTCAACAGTTTTATAACAAATTGCTACTTTCTTGATGTACACAGTTTTCATTTAAATTCACATACATCTTCTGTGTAATCAATGGCATAACTCAATATTTAGCACTGACTGAGGTTACGTCTGATAATTGGAAAGGGACTGGGGGTACTCTGGAAATGCGAATCACTTTTAGCCTTATCTAAACAGATTGGTCATTAGTGTCATAATGACTTTAACCTCCAACCAGTCTGAAGACACCTGCGATTGACCAAATCACAAATCTTCATCTTGCTTTTGAACAGCCTTGAGCAGAAACCAAATATTGGCTAGAAACGTTCCTTCTCACACACTTACAAGATGCTGAAAGGTAATTATGGCATATTATGGATATTGTTATCTCTGTGCTGACTGACATGCATTGTTTCCTTCTGCAGTAGCTATTGGTCATACTTGATTGACATGATGTTGCAACCGTGGATGTGATGCATATGGATGAGTGTTATTTCAGTACGCTGATTTATGCCGAGCACTGTCAGCTCTGCTGTTATGTAATTTTTCCAACCATAATTGTCTCCTCTGACCTGTGACTGATGCACTACTAGGCCAGCTCACAACAACTAAAACCGGTCTTAAAATTTGCTTTTATTTGAAACCACTACTTTTCAACATAAAGTGACACCCATGGCCTCCGTACCCATTTAGGTTACAGAGATTTTTAACCCTGGTTCCAAAGACATGCAGCATTTAGCTTTGTTTGAGAGGGAAAAACTAACTAAAAACAAAAAAACAAAAAGTGACCAGGTCTAAAGATGGGAAAGAAGAATATTCTGTTGAGAGGTAAAACACAGCAATCATTCTTGTGATAGATTTTTATGTTGCGATCATTACATTTATCATGGAACACATTTTTTGATGGAAGGACTCTTTTGTTCACAGACTGAAATAATTTTATTGACTCTGAATATACATAGATTTCGATTACATGTTTTTCGTTTTTAGAGGGGTTTTCGTCTTCTTGCATTTTTTATGATGTTTTCATTTTGTTGTGCTGCTTACATTATTTCTTTTATTAATGATTTAAAACCAGAAAGCAAGTCTTTCACTGTTTACTACTTTCACTCAGGATCAAAAACATGCCTTCATGCTGTAAAAGCACTAGAGCTTGTTTGACTGGCCATGATTACGAAGTGTCAGCTGGAAAAAGTGGAAAAAAGTCTATTCTTGTTGCCGCTGCCACATGTCCCCAAAGTTGAAACAGCGAAGAAATGAATGTGTGTCTTGTCCTGTTAGAAGCAGTAGCTCCAGGGATTCAAAACAATGGCGGGATTGATATGCTATAGTGGTCAATATGCTTAGAAGTATATCGGTTCAGATATGACTTCCAGGGCTAGATGGAGTAGGAAGCCATGTGTGGAGATGCTGCCCACCTCAGGTTCAATAAATTCAAGTTAGAAATTTGTTCCTTCAAACGTAAGGGAATCTTTAAATAGATACAGTACATGGACACAGAAACAAACAGGCAATAGATGGAAGATCATGAATGATAGCAAAGTAGCACTGCAATCTAGCAGCATCTCATGGGCACAGTAGGGTGTGCATATTAATTGACAAAGTGACTGTGACGCCACCCATTGGTTTCTAAACGGCCGTTTTGAGTCCAGTCAGGTTGTCAATGCTTGGATGACATTTTGGAGCCATAAACAGGATGCAACCATATTTGGATGAATGGCTGTGGAGCTACAGATGCATAGTATGTAAGGGGTCTTATGAGTAATCGAATGCTACAGATGTGATAAAACTTCACAAGACATTGCCAAACGAAGTCACCTTGCGGTGTTAATAGTGTAAGTGCGTACACACAAGTACAGTCGAGCATCTCTCAGAAAAAACTATGTTCTACTGAATAAATAGAATATACAAAGGTCTGATTTGGTCTAACTCCTCCACTGAGTCGAGTTACCATAACAACCTGTCAATTAAACCTCAGCATGGCAGTGATTTGTCTGATTATTTGCCATAATATCTTAATAAGGGATCAAAAATTTAAAGATGGACCACTAGACAGTCCAAATAAAACATTTGAAACCATGAAGACTCATGACAAAAATTTATTCACTTAGTATATTCACAGAGAAGTCCAGTGTAACTCTACGGGAGTTCAGGGTTCTTGGAGCCACTGGATGATGCCCCAGTAATGGTATTACAACTTTACTTACGCATCGGCCTAACCGCACAGCCACAGTCACTGCCCGCTGGTGGAGCCAAAGGAAATCAATTCCCTACGCCTAAAAATGGGCAGTAAACTCGATAATGCAAGAGAAGAAATGGAGGGTCTAAATAAGAGAGTCCTGTGTGGGGCAAGTGGAGGACTTGACAGTGGAGCTGACTGAAGCACTCACAACTCTGCAGCAAAACCGGATTTGGAGCCCAGATCAAGAACAAATAATATCCACATCTCTGGAGTTGCAGAAGGTGAAGAGGGAAACTCCGTGGTACGTTTTGTCTCGGACCTCCTCAGATCACTTCAGATAACTGCAAGCTATCATGTGTTTTCTTTACAAGCTTTGGAGTCATCTATCCTAGACACAGTAGTGCCAGCTATCCCAAAATTTGACAGGATATTCGTGGTCAATAAACATGACATGCTTCAAGTATTTTGGTTCCACCACTTTCAAGAGCTTGTAAATGTTCTTGTTACGAGCAGAAGTAGGCCTACCCCATTCCAGAAGGAGTAGCGCCACCTATCCCAAGAGTTGGCTGGTTGGAATTTGATTGTAGTCAGCAATTATATCAAGTTTCAAATATTCAGATTACTTAATAGGACGAGGTGTGGCAATCCTAGTTGATACAGCAAAGTACTTGCCTAGAGTAGGTTTTGCATTATCTCGGTTGGCTTGTTTTGTTAAAATGCATTTGGTTTCCTCCCATCCACCACATCTTCAGTTGTGTGCCTCTGCTTCATTTGGCCGTTTACCACAATTTGAGTTTAAAGAGGTGTGGAAGATGTGTGGACCTGTTTGATCTTTAAAGTTGTAACCTGGTTCAGATGCTTTTATGTGATTGAGCTTGGTCTTCGCAGCCTTTACAATCTCAGGGCCATTTTTGGACAGACAGGAAAAAGAAAAAAAATATTCAAACCCTTTATGTAAACCTTGAAATATGACCAATTTGTTATTATATTATTCTTCTTTGTTCATGTGGTTTATTATATTTTTTAAATTTTTATCAATTTTTTAAATAATTTGTTTATGTTGTTGAGTTTTATTCCAATTTTTGTTCATTTCCTTGGTTAATTTGCTCATTATATTGATTATTTTATTGATTTTTCCTAAATACGGTTCATTGTTTAGATTATTTGATTTGTCATTTGTTCATTTTTGGTCACTTTTTAAATTTATTTTATTTATACTTGTGACTTTTGGTTCATTTTCCTGATTATTTCTGTGGATTATTTCACTCATTATAGTTGTTTATTTTTCTTCATTTTCTTGTTCATATTCATTTATTTGATATTTTGTTCATTTTGATGAATATTTTGTTGAAATTTGAATCCCTTTTCATTCAAATGCTTTATCATGTGTCATATTTGTGATTTGTTTTGTTAATTTTCAGGATTATTTCAGGTTTGCCTGCATCTTGAAAATAGTTTTCATTTATTCCAGAATTGTGCTTATTTTTTGATAATTTTATGTATAACATTGTCATTCTTGTTCATTTTCTTGATTATTTTGTTCATGTGTCAGTGTTTCCTTAGTTTTTGTTCATTATGTAGTTACATGCAGTTATTATATAGTATATTTTTTCTTCTTTTTGTTGATGTAGTGCTTATTTTGCTCATTTTGATGCATCACAATGTGTTACTTCCATTAATAGACAAATCCACAGGGGGCATTGGAGAGGGGCTAAGGAGCCGCAGACCCCCAATGCAGACTGATCATGAAAAATGTTCAGTGCAGTAACGATATTGATCACATCATCCAGTAGCAAGCAACAGTTGTCAAGGCAACACAGGAAAAAACAAATCTGAATAACATAATGATAATAAACATTCAAATTAACTTTATAATTAAAATGTAACCAATTAAAAGGAACCAAATGCCACTCAGCTATGACAGCAATTTATTTTATTGAGGTACAAAAACACTGTCCAAGTAACACCACTGCTCAAAGGCGTAGATTTTATCTGAACAATGGGGGCACAACATAATCACTAAAACGAACTGAAATTAACAAAAATAATTAATGAAATGAGTAAAAATGAACAAAAATAAATAATAAAATGAGTTAAAAAAATAACAAAATAATCACTAAAATGGATTGAAATGAACAAAAATAATAACTAAAGTGAATTCAAATGAACAAAAATAATTAATAAAATGAGTAAAAATTAATAAAATAATCGCTAAAAGAATTGAAATGAACAAAATAATCAGTAAAAAGAATTAAAATGAATGAAAATAATAAAATGAGTAAAAAATGCACAAAAACATTAAATGAGTAAAAATGAATGCAAATTATTAATAAAATGAGTAAAAAAAAATGAAAAAAATAATTAATAAAACAAGTAAAAAATGAAAAAAATAATTACTGAAATGCACAAAAATGAAAAAATAATCAAGAAACTCAACAAAATGAAATAAATAAGAAAATGTAAACAACATGCTCAAGAAAATGAGCCAAATTAAACAAAATAGTCAGGAAAGTGAACAAAAATTAACAAAGTCGTCAATAAAAACAAAACAAAGAAGTGAATGAAATGAAACAAATGACAAAATGAACAACATGTAACAAGTAAAGCAGTCGATTTGAACTTTGCATCATTCAAATGAACAAAATGAACACTAAAACAAAATTAACAAATCAACATGAATGAACTAAATAATTTACAAAATGTAACTAAACCAACAGTCAACACAAGTGCCAGTACTTATGTAAAGCAGGATTTTTTAATACGCCCCCTATCATCTAAAGGAAAGTGTTTTATTGGTGGTGGAGACATTTCACAAATACTGAGGGGGACGAATCCCCCCCCCCCATGAAATCTACGGCTGATCACTGGAGGAAAAGAAGAAACGGTGTGTTCAGGCGCCTGAGCAGGAGGCTTTATCACTGCCCTATCGTTAGTGTAAAGTGGACATGCAGCCCCTGTTATTGATACTGTATTGTGTCCTCAGATTGAGACGATGCAAAGATTTTCTATTCACAAAGTCCAGCACATCTTCCGGGGCTGCAGTGAAGGAATATGGCTGCAATCTACTGCCTCAATATAACATATATAAAGTGATATCATAAATCATTATGGAGAGGGAAATGGCTGAGCTGCTCTCCAAACACTGCTGTCCTGTGAACAGCCCTTCTTATTGTCTCTAAATTCAATAGTCACCCCACCCCCCCATGCGATTCTTTTTATTACTTGTCTCATTTATTGCCACGCAGTGTCTGTTCATATCGGGTTTGTAAATGAAGTTTTTGCAACAAAGGTTATTGAAATAAGTCCACGGGATCCTGGAGGATAAGTGATGCTGGAGAGAGTTAATTGGCTTTTTTTTGGATGTTGGCTCTGCAGGCTAAGTTACCATGGCGATCTACCTGTCCTGGAAGCGAAGCACCTTTGAGAGATGGAGACGCCAGAGCTGAAGCCAATGTCAACTCCCAGGCCTGGTTGTTTTTCTTTTGCGACGATGGGCTCAGAATCCCAACTGAGAAATATGAATCTTTATAATCTGCTCTTCCTCTAAAGTCCCTTTTGTTTATTCTTAATTAAAAATGCAGTAGAGCTCAGTGATATGACCAAAAACATTTACATAGAAATGTTCACGCCAGTAATTTCAGGTAGGTCTGTTTATCAACAGACCTACCTGTTTCTCTGTTGATTTATTCTTTATATTACTTGTTCTTGCATTTTCTTATTATTTTTTCCATGTATTACCCTTGCACGTATCTGATTTAGGCAGAATTTCATTGTTTCCTCCACCAAGGAGGTTATGGTTTTGCTTGTTCACAATGTAACTTGAAACATTATGAAGGGATTAGATAGATCAGAAATCGCACAAGGACCGATCATTTCGATTCTGAGAGTGATCCGGATCATTGCCTGGATCCGGAAGACTTTTAAAGGATTCTTCATCATTCTGAGATGAGATCAAATTCAACATTTTTCCTTGTAACACCACAAATAACACCCAGAAAATGCAGTCAAAAAACATAAGATAACACATAGATGCTATAAAACCACAAAGTTTGATCCAGATATGAACAATGTTCAGGATATAGTGATCCAGAATGTTTATACTTACAGGGGTTGAGGAAAAATAGCTACTGGAAGGTACCAAATAAAGTTATAGACATAAAACTGACAGCAAATTGCAGTAGAAAGTCTGCTGATTCAGAAATGTGTTCACAGATTTAACATATCTTCAACATTTATGGAGCTAGATCCAGAAGAAAACCACTATTATGGAAACTATTGAACTAATAATGACACGTACACTGAACACAAATATACAACACGACACATATAATGCAACACTTTTGTTTTTGCTCCCATTTTGCATGAGCTGAACACAAAGACTTTTTCTATGTACACAAAAGGTCAATTTCTCTCAAATATTGTTGACAAATTTGTCTAAATCTGTGCTAGTGAGCACTTCTCCTTTGCCAAGATAATCCATCCACCTCACAAGTGTGGCATATAAAGATGCTGATGAGACAGCATGATTACTGCACAGGTGTGCCTTATGCTGGCCACAATAAAAGGACACTCTAAAATGTACATTTTACTGTATTGGGGGGGTTTGGAGGGGAAAACCTGTCAGTGTCTGGTGTGACCACCATTTGCCTCACGTAGTGCAACACATCTCCTTCACATACAGTTGATCAGGTTGCTGATTGTGGCCTGTGGAATGTTGGTCCACTCTTCTTCAATGACTGTGCGAAGTTGCACACACTGTCATATACGCCGATTCAGAGCATCCCAAACATGCTCAATGCGTGACATGGCCGGTGAGTATGGTGGCCATGCAAGAACTGGAATGTTTTCAGCCTCCAGGTATTGTGTACAAATCCTTGCAACATGAGGTAATGCATTATCATGATGCAACATGAGGTGATGATTGTGGATGAATGGCACAACAATGGGTCTCAGGATTTTGTCACGGTATCTGTGTGTATTCAAAATGCCATCAATAAAATGTACCTGGGTTTGTTGTCCATAACATAAACCTGACCATACCACAATCCCACCGCCACTCGATTCACAACATTGACATCAGCAAACCGCTCACGCACATGACATCATACACGCTGTCTGCCATGTGGCCTGTAGAGTGAAAACAGAAATTCATCCGTGAAGAGAACACCTCTCCAACGTGCCAGATGCCATCTAATGTGAGTATTTGCCCACTCAAGCCAGTTACAGCGATGAACTGTAGTCAGGTCGAGACCCTGATGAGGATGATGAGCATGCAGATGAGCTTCCCTGAAATGTTTTTTGACAGTTTGTGCAGATATTCTTTGGTTATGCAAACAGACTGTTGCAGCAGCTGTATGGGTGGCTGGTCTCAGACAATTCTGGAAGTGAATTTGCTGATCCTGGGCTGGTGTGGTTACATGTGGTCTGCAGTTGTGAGGCCAGTTACATGTATTGCCAAAATCTCTGAAATGCCTTTGGAGATGGCTTATGGTAGAGAAATGAACATTTCATTGAACATTTCATCAATTCACGGGCAACAGCTCTGGTAGACATTTCTGCAGTCAGCATGACAATTGCACACTCCCTCAAAATTTGTGACATCTATGGCATTGTGTTGTGTGATGAAACTGCACATTTCAGAGTGACCTTTTATTGTGGCCAGCCTAAGGCACACCTCTGCAATAATCATGCTGTCTAATCAGCATTTTGATATGTCACACCTGTGAGGTGGAAGGATTATGTCAGCAAAAGAGAAGTGCTCACAAACACAGATTTAGACAAATTTGTGAACAATATGTGAGAGAAATTGATCTTTTGTTTACCGTATTTTCCGGACTATACGTCACACTTTTTTCACAGTCTGACTACGGATGTGACACATACACAGGAGTGACTGATATACAAAATATTTCACGTGTTCGTTGTTTTGACACTGACAGCCGCAAGAGGGCACTTTAGGCTTGTGTACCTGCATCTGCTACACCTGTATCACTGACAATTTAAAATGTAAACATTACTGGTAACAACCATACCTGCCATCATCCCTGGAGGCTTAACCAAAGTACTCCTGCCACTTGACGTCTCAGTGAACTGGACCCTTAAGGCAGTTTTGCGTCACCTGTGGGAGCAGTGGATGATAGATGTAGAGCACAGCTTCACAGCAACTGGGAGGATGCGCCGTGCAACTTTCCTACAAGTCATCGGACGGATCGACAAGTCATGGACTTGAGTGACAAACGAAAACATCCTGTCAGGATTCAGAAAGGCCGGAATAATTGGAAATGGAACTGATGCTAAGTGTGACCGCAGCAACTTCAGAGGACGAAGCGATGTGTCGTCAACCTCCGGAGTTGTTCAGAAGCTACACTGTGGATGAAGAATTTCAAGGATTTAGCAATTAGGAGTGAGATTGTGAGTTTGATGAACTTGTTATATTATGTTCTTTATGCTATAGTTATGTGAATAACTGTTAACCCTGCAACAGCGAACATGTCAGCGCCGACACATTTGCACGCCTCTTACCCAGTGAGGTGGGGAGGCGCGCCCCCCACCTCACTGGGTCAAGTGCATGGCCGCCTGTGACCCGCTCTCCGGTTTGACTGGGGTGATACACATGTCAAACGGTAACGCAGGTGTCCTAAGGCGAGCTCAGGGAGGACAGAAACCTCCTGCAAAGCAGAAGGGCAAAAGCTCGCTTGATCTTGATTTTCAGTACGAATACAGACCATGACAGCGGAGCATCTGCTGTTATATTACGTTACCATACATTACATACGTTTTATTACGTTAACATACGAGACACCTATTCAGCCTGTTGTTCTCTATTCTATTATTACTATAACTTACCTTTCAAGATGAAATGTCTCTTCTTGGTGTCAGATTTTGTAAAATAAATTTCCCCCCAAAAATGTGACCTGTTCTCCAGTGTGACTTTTTTATGCATTTTTTGGGTTGTGCAACTAAAACTCAGGAGCGACATATAGTCCGGAAAATACTGTACATACATTCCAGTTCTTTGATCTTTGACTTCAGCTCATGAAAAATGGGAGCAAAAACAAAAGTGTTATATTTTTGTCCAGTGTATGTGTCATGCTTTGGTGAGGGTCTCTGAGTGTTCTCTAGTTTCATGCATGCATTTATTCCTTTACCATAATGTTAGGGAAAGTTTTAAGCTACCATGGTGGCACGTCAGCACAGGTAGGTCGTACTCTAGTACATTTACTCCTTTACAAGTACTTGAGTAGTTTTTCCCAAAAAATGTACTTCTGAGAGTGGCTATTTTACGTAAAGAATACTTTTTACTCTTATTCTCTTACATTTGTGATGAAAAAATGTACAATTCAGTTACTTCTGATCCCAGCTCAATGAGTAGGATTAAAAGGTTGAACTTAAAAAAACAAAAAAATCAATTACATAAAAAACTGAGCCATATAATCAAGCAAGTTATTAAAATGTATAAACTAATCAACAAAACGAGCAAGAATGTACAAAAATAATCACTAAAGTCAACAAAATGAAAAAAAAAGAAAAGTGGGGAAAAAATTAACAAAAAAATTAATAATCAAGAATATCAACAAAACTGAATAAAGCCATCAACTGAATTGTAGAATTAAAATAAGTAGAAATTAACAAAATAACCAATAAAATGAGCAAAATAAATAATAAATAATCAAGTGAATTAACAAAATGAACACTATAATTAAGATGTTGAACAAAAAGTCAACAGAGCAAAAGTTGTTAAAAAGTTGACAGAAATGAACAAAAAATTAAAAAAGCAACAAAATGTTAGAAAATGTACAAAATAAGCAACAAACAAATGAACAAAAAATTACCAAAACAATATGTAAATGAACAAAAATGACCAAAATACCTGTTTCAAGGCAGTATATTAGGTTGTAATAGATTGTACTTGTACTGAAGTTACTCACTACTTATATTATGAAGTAACAATTCTTTTACTTGAGTACTGTTTTTGCATACTCTACACACCTCTGTGGACACAGCTGCAAACACAGGGTCTTGAAACAATATCAGCCATTTTCTCAGCAGACAATACTACTACTAATAATAATAATCACAATAAATGACAAATATCTTTTGGTCCTGAATGAAACCTGATGATCTCTTGTGGTTTTAAATAATATGCAGGAAGTGCAATGGGGGAAAAACATTGCAAAAACGTGCATGGTTTTGAAAAAAAAGAACTAAAAGGTTCAACAACACGACTGTTGCAAATGGTGCAGAAAACAAAAAGTGTATAAGATGCACAAAGAACAAAAAGTTTCAGAAAGGTGAAAATCACGCAAATGATGCAAAAAGATAAAAACTGCGTATAAGATGGGAAAAGGCACAACAAGAAATAAAAGAAGCAAAAGACAAATCTAAAGCAAAGTGCAAAAAGTCATAACTGTAATAAATGTAATGTAAAATACATAAAAAGACAGAAACTCAGAAATATGCAAAAGCCTCAAAATGATGAAAAGTGGCAGAAAAGAGTCAAAAAGATGTGAATAAAGTCATAATAAATCGTGATAAGATCAAAGCGTGTCATCCGAGTTTGTGGTCAGTGTAAACAATAAAAGCCAAATACCAAAGAAATGTATCTTATAACAGCAATGATTAGTGTTTGAATGTTCTATTGCCTGCGCCTTTTATTGTTTTTGTTCTTACAGCTATTTAATTTTATTTGGGCATCCATTTATTGACTACAATTTGAATCCTGCTGGTGCTATATATTACACCGAGACCCAAGTTCTGCTTTTCGTGGTCAGAATGACAATAAACTATCTCCAAATCGCTGAATCCTTAAATGAAGGAGATTTAAATGTAACACCAAAGCAGTGTCTACACATCAACACATTTGAACCGAGTGAACGCGAGTAACCGTACCTCCTCGGGTCGTCCCAGGGCCGGCGTACCAGTGAGGAGAATGGCCCTCCTGGCGTTCTGAATGAAGGGCATCAGGATCTTCGTTCGCGCCGCGTTCCGCGACTTGAGGTAGTGCGACTCGTCCACAATGACCACGTTGAAGCGCTGCCTGCTCAGAGCCTCGACTAGCGAGCGAGCGTCGGTGGTGAGCAGGCCGTAGCCCAGCACGGTCACCTTGCTCCTGCTGATACCCCTGAAGGACACACACATACACACACTCATCACTAAAAATAAGCATCACATTATCACTGGTGAAGAGTAACAATAACTCCCACAGGTGACCTAATCAAATAGTTCATATGTAATTATTTGAGAGCCACTTGTAATCGCCTTATAAATTAGTGACCCTGGTAATGTCCTCACGATGAACACAGTTAATCTTGGAGTTTGCAGATGAGGTTAAATACCCCATTTTGCTTGTGAAATGATCTGGAAGGATCAAAGTGGCTGCCATGGTAAGAGATGCTAGAAAATGTGCTTTTATACTCCTTTTTTTGTCTTCACGCTCAATTCTGATTTCCTGCTCAGATCCAAAATTTTGTTTTGGCTGTTATTATCTTTTAACGCGGGGGGTTTTCCATCCAGTGGTGCACAGCCCTTCACAGCTCACAAGAAAACATAAGAGGAAAAGACCAAGAAGAAAATTAGTGATCGACCGATATGGGTTTTTCAGGACCAATACCGATTATTAGTAGTTAAGGGGGCTGATAACTGATATTTGGAGCCAATATTCATTTGCAGTAAAAGTGTAAAAATTGGTGTAAAAATGTTGAATAATATAAACACTTATCTTTGTTGAAATGCCTAAAGCTTGTTTATTTAACCAAACAAATAGAAAATAAATAGCTACAGAAGTGCATGGATCCTAGTCTCACTAGTTATTGTAGCAGTCATGAGCTGTAGAGTTTTTCATGTGACTTTCACGCAAACACAAACTATTCTCCACATTACATACATTCTTCTCATTGATAATACATAGTCTACTGAGAGCAGGACCGGTGAGCTAATGTTATGCTAAAAACTAGTCAGCCTTCATCT
>JAQQAE010000427.1:0-33840 GCA_029823295.1 Pseudamia nigra
GGAATGTCTATTGTTTTGATTCAATAGTTTCTTGCCACAATATGAAGTTATGCAGTAGTTATAGTAGCATTAGTAAGCTGAGACATCATTTGGACACATCGGCCAAAGAGCACTTCTTTATTCCCTCTCTTTTCTTTCCCTGGCTCCAACAAAAATCAATACATCTCCCCTTTTTCTTATTTTCACAATTTTGCCTCAATATTATTCTCTCCTCTGCCAGAAACCAATGGACTATCCTTTTTTTGCTTTTCATCTACAATTTCCTGTGACTAATGTCTCTACAACTCATGCTTCAGAGGGAGCGAAATGGGAAATAATTAAATTATCTTGTCATGACGAAATCAAACAGATGTCCCACTGTGAGTCAAAATATTTTTTAAAACAGTGTTTCCATTCTGCATTTTGTTCCTCTCAATTTATAGTGACAGGTTTCTACATTTTTTTACTTCATATTTTCCATTTACATAGTCAGCAAATTTCGAAGTTGCATTTAATTCTAATTTGTGTTTGACACTTAATAAGGGACACATCAGCGCTCGGATGTTTTTTTGAGCAATGACTAAACTTCACTCTGTGAGTGTTTTTTCTGCTCTGACCATGTTATAATACTAAACCCCAGAGAACAAAGCAGTGTATACAATCATGCCTCCTGACTGCTTCTAATTTTATTGCAAGGCAGTGTCTCCACACAGTGCAAAGTTTCAGAACAAGTGATCAATGTAAAGTGTTCAGAAGTCACTCTGTTACTGCCCTTGCAATTTTCTATTTCAAATAGAAACAGTGAAAGTGGGGTGCTGCCCTAAATCTTGGCCAGTGCTGTTTACGATAATAACTCTGAAGAGTGATAGCCGGTTCCGCAGCACTGGCGATTTCTGTGGCCGCCTATATCGATCGGGGGTCCTAATGAGCAGCAGCGGAGCTGTGGCTAATGGTGTTGTGTCTGGTGTCTGTGGTAAACGCCCACGTTGAGATTATCATTCCCAGGGGGGACTGAGAAAGGTTTTGCCAGCCCAAGCCCTCAGGGTGTGAGCGACACACTTCAGGGGTCAAGGTAAACTATCAAATGAACAGCAAGGCCGTCCACTCCCCTGCTTTAAGGACTATACCATATACTCCTACGAGAAAGCTTTAAAATTCTTTATAAAACAAGTCAAAGAAAAGAACTTGTATTTTAGTGCATATAGTGAAACAGAAGTGGAGATTTCACCATCCTGTTGCAACCTTACTTTTAGTCACTTCAGTTCTTTGTCTAATTACTCTACAGTAGTTGTAAAATGCTATTACTGAGGCATTGATGGAGACTTCACCAAACTGCCTAACTGTTATTAAGAGACCTCAATGAGACCTGGCTTGACAGACTGATAATGGCTTATTTGACTTCAGAGATCACCCTGGCACAAACACTCTAGCCCCCTTCACATACCCATGGCAGTCATTGTCCTTTGCAATGCATGGCCATTCTGGCAGTCTTGAGTGACATCCAACAAGTTCAGCAGAATTCGAAAGTAAGTACACACCAGACAGTACATAGTATCTTCAAAGAAAGAGCAAAAACATTTACATTGTAGTGAAGTTGTAGAGGGAGTTGTTGCTCACTTCATGAAGCTGGCAACAAAATGAAACCTGCACTCAACTCACTTGTGGGAAAGGGAACTCTTAAAGCAACTTGGACAATTAAGTCTTCATAAAACCACAGCAAAAAAAGTATCTTTATTACAGCCTCCCTCTCTTTGATTTACCAGGCAATGCCTCCATGGATTATTCTTGATAGCATTCAGCTCAGAGTGTGTGTCGAGCATTACTATGGCACATTCTAATGAAGTCAACCCAACTCACCGCGCCTCTCGGAGTCATGCCCTGTTTGGAGTCACACTTCCATGTCCTGGCAAATGCTGAGCATGTAAAACAGAACTGTCAATTATTCAACATGAACAGGAGGATGTATGGAGTGACATGGGGGGTGGACAGGGGCCGACTAAGCCTCGGGCAGATAGGGGGTACCACTTTGATGTGAGTGTGTGGGCCTGCAGAGTTGAGCAAGGTGTACTGGGTAATCTCCTAGAGCACCCCCACCACCCCTCCACTCCACCACTCCTTCGTTTTTCTATCCCCTCCCTCCCAGCGCTGAACCTCTCTGCACCCTTTATGTCCTGCTTCGCTCTCCTGTCTGACACACACTCCCTCCCTTCATCTCTTCTTCACACAGATCTACACATGCAGTGCATGCACATGTGCACAAAATGACATAAAAGCGAGATTCTTTGTCCATTAACCAAACAAGACCAGGCAGCAGTTGTTATAGATAATAAAGTTGTGAATGGTTGATTTTGGAGAAATAGCGTTGTTGCAGTGTCACAGAAATGGCATTACTCATTTATACAATGAATACTAAAAGTTCTCCTCTCTAGAGTCTCCTCTCGTAGTCATACAATAGCAAGCTTAATTACATTAAGTTCTGAGAAGAGGGAAGTTAATGGATGACATTTTGCTACACCATGAGTGCTCCTTCCAATAACAATAGAAACCCAAATAAGACCTAATTAATATGCATAGCAGAGCCAATGAACTTAATTGTCAAGTTGCTTTTATCAACCTGTCAAAGGATTGACAATTAAAACAGCCTCCGTTAAAACTTTAATGAGAAGCAAGTTGGAGAGTGGGATGATGAGGGAACAAAAAGACGCAAGCTTCATCCGTCATGAAAGACACTACAAGACCCATTATTATTTCCTATCAGGATAGAACTATGCAAATCATATTATGCATTTTTAAGTAATGAGTCAATGAGTTATATTTAATTTATTACCTATACTCTTAGAATGAATATTTAACACTGTTTCAAAGTTGATGAATTCTTTAGATAATTTGGTATCGAGCTGTACTAGCAAGTTTTGTTTTTGTTTTATTTACCTCTTAGAATGTCCTTTACTCGCTGTCCTGAAATCCAACTCAAGGGTGCGTCGGATTTCAAGTTCAACAAGTAAACTTCCACAAGTCGTCTCTCAAGAAGGGAGTGGTGCCACATCATTTTAGGTGAAGCCTGTGCAGAGTTGAGGTCCACACATGGACCTGAACTGAGCAAAACTGTGCAGCATTTTGACTTGAGTTTTATCACAACATTGACACCAGCATGTCTATGTTCCAGAGGGGAGTTAAAACTGCTGACTCACTCCCAGTGCGCTGGTTGTTGTTCTCCCTTACAGATGTGACCGTTAATAGGCCTGCATCCATAATCATTAGTGTGTCTCAGTGCACAGGTACCCGATGGGCCCCGTGCGTCTGCCATTTGGTCTCGGTTCACTGTGCTTGCCTGCAGATGTGAGCGAGACACACACCTGCTCAGGGGCTCTCAAACAGACCGCCGCCATCCGTCACAGCTCACGCTACACTCGCTCTGTCGGAACAAGGCCTTGGTTCCGGTCCAACGGCCCTCAGACTGTAGGTCAGCGGCCGTCTCTCGTGATGAACCCACCCTACCATGAATCATATCCTCTCATCCCTTTATACCCACTCCACTCCATCCAACCCCAACTCTCATCGCCCCTGTTCATGGTTCGCTCTTCCCTCAAACAAGCACTCAAGTGCACTGAGGTAATTCAGGTGAGCCAGGTAAAGACAGCACCTTAAAGAGAGACACAAACTAATGATCATGTTCTCCCACATCATACACTCCCTCTGTCCATAATCCACAGTGCACTCTATAAAAAAAAGAAAAAGAGAGAGAAAAAAAAAACTTTCGTGTGGGTCTTTCACGGGCATCAGGCCACGCTTCACACTACATTTGTTGATGTGTGCATGCATGTGCACGTCTCATGCCAGCCCGCCTCCCATCAAGTCCTAATGAGGCCAGCTGGCTCTGTGCTCGGACCAAACCAAACTGGAGAGACGGCACAGTCCTGGCTCTCTCTGCCTTGTACACCCCACCTCCCCAAGCCTCCTACCCACCCTCCCTTTCCTCCAGATATCTTGGAGAACCATGGACGGCTGAGCACACACGGCAGATTTGGAGATGGCCAGTGTGTTTGTTAAAATCTACTATGTCTCCCAGATCCCTTGGCCAGGGCCTGAATTAGAAAGTCCATGGCTGCAGCCTCAGACCTGCCCCCCTGGTTGCTTACTACTATAGTGTTTTCTGCGTCTACAAGAGCAGCGGTGATGTTGAGGTCTGCTGTAGAACAGCGGAAAGGAGGAGATATACCCCGAGGCTCAGTCAGGGGAATATTGTTTCTGACTATGGAAACAGAAACACAGCCAATGTTACATATATCTACAGTAACTACAATAAAAACTCACAGAGATAAAAACAGATCCTAGACATTGTGTCATAATGTACTTTTTCCTCAAAAAGCTATTAAATCTACACACATGCCGCATTCCATTCTGCTGGCGTGGTCTGTGACAGACTGTGTTTTACTTTCTTTTAATTTTTTATTATGTCTAAGATAATTTCTTATTAGGTAGCAGAAGTTAATTTCACCGCAGACTAATTAGAGCCAGTCCACATTATTAACAAGAATTATTGGTGATAAGGGCCAAACAGGTCTGTAGAGGGAGTAGCATTGTCCAGGCTTTATTTGGCTATAGTTATGTCCATGTGGGTGAGTAATACCAACTCTCTTCACATGTCTCCTTTACAACTAATAATTTGAGCCCTCTTAATATCACAAGAAAACATGGAGTGCATATTACATGCACACTTAATGTACTTGCATGCATTAGTATGCATGCACACTAACAGACAAGAGCATTTGTGCTTACACATATGTATGTGTACACAAATACAGACAAACAATACGTAAACATATATTCATCCAATCAGAAAGCAGATCTTGTTCACCATAGTCTGAAGAGACAGCAGACAGCATGTGAGTTTTTTGCCCAGGAAGAGAGACTGGACCAGGGGGAACACCTTAACAGGTAGCCCTGGGGTGCTCACCAGAGTTCGGGCAGCCAGGGGGGGAGAGTGGCTCTGGGAAGCCGTACC
The DNA here is from genome assembly GCA_029823295.1 of Pseudamia nigra. Classification (NCBI taxonomy): domain Eukaryota; kingdom Metazoa; phylum Chordata; class Actinopteri; order Kurtiformes; family Apogonidae; genus Pseudamia; species Pseudamia nigra. Next base: position 4,985 of record JAQQAE010000427.1, read on the forward strand.
ACCACTATCCTCTCTGTCCACTGATTATGAAGCAGGTCCCAGACGGGTGCCTTTAGGAACCCCCCAGGCTACTTACAGCCTCCCTCTCCTCTGTTACAGGATCTGTCGCTGGGGGATTCGACTGAAGTGTGAAGAGGGGTGTACGTTGGAGACATGCTGAGAATTCTAAATAGGTACGTGTGGATTTCATTTTTGTCTTTTTTTTTTTTAGTTTTTATTCTGGTTTCAAATTTGATGAAAATGTAGTCATTGTCTGTATAGAAATGATTGTAGATCACTCCTGATTTGACTTACATATTCCCCAGACAACTCAGCATGTATCCGTTGTTGAAATAGTTAAGGCTCAAAACCAAAATGGCCTGTTTTGTATGTGCTACAAGAACTGAGAGGAAAAGGTCTCAACACTTGGGCTCAACTATAACCCTGTCTTGAGTTATGATGACGTCCCAAGTTTGCAAAAGCCCTCTGGCTTCAACTATCTCTGATATGGTGTGTGTGTGTGTGTGCTTGTATGTGTTTGTGTGAGTGTAAAACTCCTTGCAAAGTCCAAAAAAAGAAAGAAAAAAATCATAACTAATGAGCCCATTTAGCGCCCAGCACCTGACTTTGGCCCATGATCTCCGGGAGACATTAGAGGCAATTTGCCATCGACTTCAGGGCTCGTGTCCCAAACGTTATCAATGAGCTTGTCAGGTAGAGACCTAACCTCCCTTTGTTTCCTCCTCCACCCCCCTCTCAGCTCCGGTCCCCCAGCCTGCTCCCCGGGCCCCTGAAGAGGAACCAGCGGCATGATGTCACACACCTGTTTGGCTGGAGGCTGCGGCCCGGCGATGCTTACAGCCGTGGGTGTCACGTTGGCACCCCTCGCTCCCCCTTGTCGCTGCCTGCTACGCCCCGTGGATGTGTCAAAATGGCAGATGATGGTTGGGGTGTGTGCAGCTGCTTGGGAAGAGGAGTGCCAAGGGCGCTCATTTCCTGCGGTGAGTTTTAATTTGCTCTACTCGCATCTTCTGAAGAACCCTACCCCCAACACACACACACACTCATCTACTCCTATAAACACAGATCTTACCTCACCATACACACACTTGAAATAAACACACACATACAAATCTGTCTCCACCCAAGGGGCAGGAACCCCACATGCCCAAATAGAGGTGAGTGCACGGGGAGGCAGGATGGTGCTAGACTTGAGTTTTGGAAGCTCACTTTTCTTGAAACTTGAATGAAACTCCAAAGAAACCGTACACTCAAATGATCTAACTGGTGCATGTACAAATCACTTCTTAGAAGCGTTCAACTGGGTAAAAAGAGACAAGTCACAAAACCTGCTGATAGAATATGCGGCTAACATTGCTACGGTGTGTGAGGGGTCTATGTCTCTTGACATCTGCTGTGCGGTTGTCACTGGTAACTTAAATCCCCATTGATCAGACAGCTAGAGTGAATTTGTGTTGCTGTTTTTTTCTAACTCCCACTTTGCGAACAAACCCATTTTCACACGGGGCACACGCATATACCTGACAGTTACACCCAAACAAGCCTTGCTGTTTACTTGAGAACAAACACATAGACGCCAACCAGCAAATCTATTCTCAATACACACATCACCCCAGACGTAAAGAGATTCAATTTTCGCCTACCGGGAGTGTTCCATTTTTTTACGCAACAATTTTTTTTTTCTCTCCTGTGTCAAGACAGCTGCCTTTGATGTTAGCATCTAATATACAGGGCTAAAAAACTATAGTTTGCTGTGAGCTGACAGATAAAACAGTGCAAGACGCCATTACCCTGCAAAGCGGAATAATGAGGAGACCTGAACACACAGAAGACAGGAGCCCAGTTGAATTACCGTGGTCTCTCATCCAAGGTGGGAGCTTTTTGACAGCTTTCCAGGCAGCACAACACATTACCATACTGACGCTGCTCTGTAGTGCCAAAGAAAAGCTTTGATGAAAACATAACTGGGAAACTGGGAAATCTTTATATGTGTGCAAGTGCGTTTGTGTGTGTTAAATCATGTGTATGTATATGTGTGCCTCTATGTGCGTTTACGTGCACACATGCATGTTACATTTGTGTGAGTTGGTGTGTGTTTGTGCATGTTCGTAGCTGTGTAAGTGCTTGTATGTGAGTGTGTGTAACAACAAAGACAGGACAACAATGAGAAACCAAGCAGTGTCAAGCTGCAACTTTATGTTCTCTAATTACTAAGTGGATACTGTATTCTTGAGTGTGCTCCTATTGGCGGAGATACAAGGGCTTATTTTTTTGATTTATATTCATGTTGATGATTGAGTTGAATTACCAAAGTATCAAACCCAACTGACAATATGTCTAAAAGAAATTCTTCAAGTGGAGAGTAATGCCGCCAAATTTATCCTGCCACTTCATTAATGTGGTTTGCTAGTTAGTTATCCATATTCTAACAGAGTAGGCTTGATGTTAGATCTTTGGCAAGGACACCCTGTACTGAGTTTTGGCATGGTACTGTGCCGCAGTATGCTGCTGACTCTGGGTCTTAACGACAGGCTAAACGAAGCGGGCGTTACGGCCCCCTGGATAGGTCATTACTCGTCCGTGGCCAAGAGCTAAACTGGAGCAGGGCTTTTTAAAGAGGGGAGCAGGTGTGTTTCACCATAGGGGCTGGAGCCGGCCCAAGACCAAACAGCCTTAACGGTCTTTATCTCCTTCATAATGAGGCCACGCTCTCCACACACCCGAACTCTGCCCACATGGGCTAATGCTGGAGGTATGGAGACCCAACCCTCCCCCCGGTTAAATGGTGACACTTTCAAAATGACCCATGCCCCGAGCAATGGAGGAACGGTGGCATGTCATGAATGTCTACAGATGCAAATTGGCGAGGTGTTACACCATTCAAAGTGTACATTTTGAAAATATCATGAAGCTAAATGTTCAAAATTGTGATTTTAAAATCCATTTGAGTGTAGAAGTAAAGTGCTGACCTTTTCTTATTTAAAGGAAAAATGTTTAAATAACTCTGTGCACTGGGTAAGAGGTCCTCAGAGTGTGTGTGTGGTGGATGTGTGTGAGGGTGTGTATTTGTATGTGTGAGTGGCTGTGTACGTGAGTGTGTCTGAGTGGTATTGTCCCTCTCCTCTTTCACCTGTCTGAGTAGGTTCTCTAGTACGGTCCCTGTGCTCCCCACAGTCTTCTCAGCCCTGTCAACCAAGTTGAACTTGATCAACATCAAACAGCATAGCATTCAAAAGTATTAGTGTTCTCTGTTGATGGGCCCTCTTGCTATCACAAATCAGTCCCCAAGCTACTTCATTATTTATCTCTAATTCATCAGTGTTGTCTCCTCACACACGAGCAGTAATGCACACACATGAAGTGGATCTGAACGCACACACATAGGACACAGCACATGCACATCAGCATTAAATCACTGCTTAAATTCAACAGAGTTTTTTGGCGATATTTTATGTCATTAAAATTTAACTGAGATTTTTTTAAAGCAGCTGCAAAGCTTTTTTCTTAATTTACCTCTTTCTAAGGTCAGCACGAAGCAAAATATCACCAAGGACTGATTAGGCTCATGTTTGTACTTTCAAAATGCTGATTATTGTGCAGACCCAAAAGGCCTTGTGTTTTTCTCCGAGCATTCTGGGGAAGTGAGTCCGAAAGTAGCCCCATGGTGCTGTGACCCCTGACCTAGCGTGGGCGATCCCACCAGATGTGGAGTGTGTGCTGGGACAGTGGCGAGGGGCAGCTTGGTCTCACGCGGGGAGGCCCTGTCTCCCCAAACTGCCACAGAGAGCATGGCCAGAGGGGTTCTGTCAGCACCGTTATCAATCATACTCCCTCCCTGTCTCTCTCTCTCCCACTTTTCCTTTCTCTCACTCTCTCTTTCACACTGTTTCCTTTTTGCACTGTCTCTCACTTTTGCCTTATTCTTCCTCTCTGTTGTACTCTGCTTTTGTTTTTCTCTCACTTTCTCTCTTTGCTCTCACAGATATCGTCTTTTCCACTTAGTCTCGCAGCTCTCTTTTTCAGGCTCTACTGTACACGCCTTTAGCTTCTTTCTTTTTCTTTGACTGTAGCCCCCCTCAATGCACACACACTTTAACCTTCCTTGTGTGACTTTTTTGCTCTCTTTTCCTCTCTAATCTGTTTCACCCCTGCCTTTCTCCAGTCTTAGCACATACTTTTAGCCTTGTTTTTACTTGTCCTTTAAATTGACAAAGCAGATGCTCTAGAAGGACACAATACGTTACTCCAACTCCAAAAGGAATACATAGATTGTGATTTATCATGCCCGGGGAATCTGATTAAAGCGACAAGGAACTGGAGAAGTGGACAAAAGAGTGAATAAAAAAAGACTAAATTCACCATCAGCAATAATATATAGAGGACACCCTGAGGAAACATTCAAAAAGATTAAGTTTGAAAATAACTTTTTTTTTGTGAATGTGATGCAGTGTAATGAGAGAAGGAGGCAGGGGTCATGGTTTGAGAAATAGATGCCAGTTGTCCCTGCCATCCGGTGTGAGGTGTTCTCTGACACATGGCACTTTGAAGGCCCTAGTCCCTCCTCCGATCTTTTACATCTGCAATCAGGGCAAATGGGTTACAGCCAGCACAACAGACAACAACTAAATAAACAACATACCTGGGGTGGATCCCCTCCAATTCCGGACTGCCAGTCTGGCTTTGGTGCATTTTTAAAACATCACTAGGTAATTGAACTCGAATGTTCACACTGACACATTTGCATGGTGTAAAGGGGGGCTGGTGTAAGCAATGGAGCAGCTGGTACGCACCAGTACGGCTCCGGCTCAACCAGTCCTTCTGACTTCATATGTAGCACTTAATTGGTTCCCAAGGCAAGAATGAAATATTTAGCTTGCACGTCCTTTAAAATGCGATTGATTTTGATCTGACAGCTGTGCCTGTCCCGCGCGAGGGAGTGAGAGAGAGAGAGAGAGAGAGAGAGGGTGAGGGCTGTCTGGGCTGGTTGCCTGAGAATTGCACGACAACACCCACTCAGCCGCACACAAACACCAGTATAAGGCCACTGAATGTAAAGGATCACTCATGGAAGCCATATGCTTTCAACTAAAGGATCCTTTCAAACACCCTAGTTAACCTTTAAGGTACAACAAGCTTTGTAGTTTGGATGTTCATGAGCAAAAGGTACATTTATCTAGTTCAGTGCAAAAATTGAGTGCAAAAATTGAGTGCATCATATCTGTGCTATAAGCACAGATATGATACACTCAAATGTGTTTTAATTTAATGTTCAAGTTAATCTCAAAATTAACAAATAATGTCACTGGGTTTTTTCTTTTTTTCTTTTTGCAATTCAAAAGAGGCAATTCAAAAATCTTTTATTAACTTAAGTGAACTTGATCTGTCCTCATAGAAAATGCACCAATCCATCTAGTGTAGGTGCATTTTCCTTTTAAAAGTAATGCTCTTTCCAATGTGAGCTACATAGCCAATCAAATTGGATTAATGTCACTAATTATATGACAGAATTGAGCAGTGCAAGGCAATAGTGTGGTCACGCCATAACATGATAGAAATGCATTAAATGAAAACCTGCACGGGATCCATGGCTGGGAACCTCCCCCCTGTCAAATTGACTAAGCTGCAAATTACATACAAACGGATATATCCTTTATATAACAGCAGTGATTTTCTCCACTTTATCCTACCTGTCAAGCTCAGAACATCACAGGCTAATTCTTTATTAAGTGAAAGGGCATCGGGGACCAGATGATCCAATTTAAGTACATTGGGCAGAATAGAAGACTAATTAAAACCCATATTTTTACATTATTAATTTTGGAACTTCACTTTTAATGAATGTGAAATGACAGGCCTTCCATTTATACACACATACTCTTTGGGCTGCTCAACAAGGGAATAAGAGTTACGGGTATACTGCAGGGGCTAGGAAGAATTTTTAAGCATCCGACAGACTTAATATCAAAGTTTAGACAAAGGTGTGTATAGCGGCTAACTTCTGCATCATAAACATGGCCGTTAATTGAGCTTATAGGTTTGGAGCTCGTGGCTTATTTGGGCTGCTCTGAGGCTTGAGACAAAAAGTAATCAGGACGTCTGTAGCCAGGGGTGCAACCTTGTCATTTAGCCCTCATTCTTCCTCTCAGTACCTGGAGAAAGAAAGGGAGAGAAAGGCACCAATGGTGTGCCCCATTTCCAGTCACCTCTGCTCAAAACCACGCTGCTTTTTTAGCAACGTCACCCTTAATTGTCCATCATGCCCTCTAATCAGACCATTAAGAACATGACCCCGTTTTAGTGCTAACTTTAATTATCTTAGTGAATTGCAAAGGAAGGCTGCTTCTGAGTGCATGGACTCCATTAGAATAATACTTAAATATGAGTACTATAAACAGGCAGAGAACATTCCTGCTCTTAATTTCAATGAAATGCATGATATTACGAGTTTAAAAAAAAATGCAAAGGCACCTACTGTTAAGAAAACAGTGTGGAAAATGGGGAAGGTGGGTCTGGTGTTTACCCTTCATAGGAACGGATCCTTCTGTTCAGTCCCGAAAGGCTAACGCATCCTCACATCCGCAAATAGGCACAAGTCAGAGGCCAACGTGTTTGTAAAATTGAGTCAAATATACAGAACAGCGATATTTAATGGCATTTCTTTTTTCACACTAACTGACCCCTGCATGGAAACTGATCTTTTTTTTTCCTCCGGTTTCAGGAAACTCTTGGAAGGCAAAAGCAACATCCTGAGTTGGTGAGGAGACAGGAGAGGTGCTGACATGCCGACAGGCAGGGGATCCTGGGAAAAGCCACAGACAGGAAGAGGCTGACTGACTTTGACCCCCGAGGTCAAGGCTGGGGGCTCGGCAACTGAAAGATGTTTCCAAGCCACACTCAGACTATCACAGAGTTTTACAGGAAATAGCTTAGAAATACTGTATGCTGTGAAATGTGGGAGATCTTTTTATTGCTTGCGCTTTTGTTTTGCTCTCTGTGACATAAAATGCATTTTGGCCCTGAGCTATATTTGACTTATTTGTTTGAGCCTTACTGTATGTAATTGAGTTGAGCTCAAGTCCAAGCATTATCTCTGTAGTGTAAGAAAGTTTTTTCAGCATGTGGACGCGCCGTAACTAATAGTATTATAGATCATGGGAAATGGGGGAATTTTGTGACAGAATTCTGAGTTTGACAAAAGTGCAGTGTTACTCTTCTGCTCCAATTTCTGACATGTGTTTTGAATAGAGAGAAGTTTCTCTACTTTTTTGGCTTTGTGCTGCGAGTCTCCAAAGGCCCTTTACAGTTAAACCAAATTGGGTGAGAGGAGATTGTCCTTTCCCCAGTCTTGCAGAAGGACCCATAAATCAAGGCATCCATCGTTTGTCACACTTCTGTCTCCGCAGCTCGTGGCTCAGGCCCACCACGTTCCAAGTCTGAGTTTTTACGGCACAAATGTATCCATCAACCCCACCGAGTGGCCACCAGCCGGCAAGCCGCACCAGCGATCGATGGGTGCGATGTACCCTCCCTCTCGGCCTGTGTGCAGCTCTCTGCGTGGGAAGGGGTAAGAGGAACCTCATTTTAGCTGGTTTTAGCCTCGGGCCACTACTGTGATTTTACCCCATGCTCCTGGCCTGACGTCATTAAAGATGCATGATGATGGATACCATGAAGTCAACCTCTCCGAGGGGGTTTTGAGGTGGAAAAAAAAACCTTGCTTGTTTTTCAGATCACACTAAGAATAAATCAAGACTGTTTAAATGTAGAGGTTGCAACTGGATGCATGTGACTAATCTTTCAATGCACATCAGAAGAGAGAGGAGTCAGGTATTTAATGGTGAGGAGGCACTTTCTGACCAGTTGGTGGTGCTCCTGTCACAGTGAATTCACAAGCTTGGCTCTGTGTGATTCAGATAAATACACTGTTAGCTGTTACCAAACTGGGCTGAAGAAAAAGACGACAAGGATGTAAAATTAGATTTCATATCAAGACATGCTAGAGAAATTGTTTCTTTTTCTCCTCTTTTGCAATAGAAACTTGTATTTGCTGTTACTAATTTTAGAGTCTTTCACTCCCACTTTTCATAATCTGATCACCATCTTCTCCTCCCACAACATGTACATCTTTATAAGATGATATTCATGAGGCCCTGTGTACATTCTGAAATATTAGCAAAAAATAAATTCATATTCAAATGCAGGTTGGTTATTTTAATCTTACAGTTTCAGCACAAGATTAGAAAGTTATAAACACTACATCTCTGCTAACTCACAATAGATGCCAGAATGTGTAGCCTTGAATTCACGCGTAAAGGTGTGAGTTGAAAGCAACAAATGTACCGAGAGTGTGTATATCCGTACATTTGTGGTCAGTAAGTATGTGTGGTTCTGTGTGAAGTATCTGTGTGTCTCCAAAGGGAATGACAGGGGAGACATTTGACAGCTGTGCTCCTTAAGTTCAAAGGTCATGTCAAGTCCTGGATGAGCCCAAGGTAAAATGCTTCACAGGGCCCGTACCGGTCAATGGGTATCGTTTGCTTCAATAGCAAACAGGGCTGGCGGTAATGGGACCTCAGTCATGTGTCAGCGCTTAGAAGAAAAGTTAAATACCATGAGGCCACATTTATAGCCTCCAAAAACAAAAGGGAAAGTGAAAGATTGAACTTTTAAACTCCCCAATTTATAGCTTAAAGGTGTCATATGCATGGTAAACTCTCTAGGCGGCATCCATTATCAGTCAACACCTCTCTCTTTCACTCACCCTCTTCTCTCAATCTCTTGTCTCTACCACTTTCTCCCACCTCCCCTTTACTTTCTCCATCACTCTCACTCTCTCCGTGTTTCAGCTCTAAATGCAGTTTCTAGCATCTGCCTTAACCAGCGCCGTCCGTGCCGTCCCTGCTGGGGAGTAGAATCCAGCCCTCACTGGAAGACCCTGAAATAAGGCCTTTATCAGCCAACCCCACACAGTATCAAGGGGCCCCCCGCTCCTCCAGCAGCCTCTGATGTGAAGGAGAGATGGACAGAGCTCTGTGGTCCTCTGGTCGAGCACCAGAACAGGATTCAGCCCATTGTACAATTCAAATTAAGCAGGCATCAAAAGGGAAGAGGAAGCTGTTGTTGATGTATTGTCTCGTGTTATTTTAACCGGCTTAACTCAAGCCTCTTCATGGTGGAGTGTTGTGGTGCTGGATGCCGATGATGATAAGTGGTGGATTCTCTGTTAAGACTGCTAAGCTGCTGTGCTGGCTGAACAAGGCTCTGACTCCATCGGCTGTCGTGGCTGATTTTGGCTGTGGTTGAACCATTTCAATAGGTTACCATGGATTTATCCAGTCAAAACCGCTGACTTGGCTGTCCATGTACAGCCTCTTCATGTCACCAGTGGGACCACTGTTTATTTCATAATGCTGACATTTTTCGTAGGAGATTTGATGAAAAATTAAAGTTCAACACAACCAGCAAAGAGAAACTTTCATTTAGTTGCACACTTTTAAAACTGCAGACTTTAAAAACACAGTCATGACAGTACAGAAACATTGAGCTTTATTTTTTTAATCAATTAAAATTACCTCCGTTTTTAAATTTCTAAGTTAAAACAATTTCATGTTTTAACCTGTACATATTATTTACAGTGTTGTAACAACCACACAGTCAATTTCTGGCTCGTCCAATTCCAAGCAAACACAGGCCTCTTATTAATAATGACACCAATAACTTGTAAATATGTAGGTGCCATAAACATACATGTGTGAAGAAATATGTTTTCCATAGCCTTAAATTGCTGCCTTTTATTTACTGGCCTGGTAAATAATCACGCTGTAAAGACAGTTCAGTCAGCTTCGAGTACTTGTGAATAGCTCTCTCCATTCTGTGCTGTAAGCTGTCTATTTAATTTCTCTCTTCTGTCCTCAGAGCAGTAGCTATTAAGTGCCTTCATATGTCAAGCCAGTGACACCTCCTCCATTCTCTTCAGCTTGTTTAAGCGTGCCCCTGTATTGTTGCCCGCCGTGCTTGACGTGTTAATAGCTTAATAACGTAATCTGGCAAATAATGACACCTCATCACAAAGACCGAGGCCAAATGTTTACAAGGGAAGCTGTAATGTATGATGACAGTAATCTGAATAAAAATGAATTTACTGGCATCGTCTCATTTGCAGTAAATTTTCACTTCTTCCGTGCACAACTGATGCTCCGCGGACACCTTTCTTTGCTCTCTAGCTGTCTCATTACCCTGCCTTTCAAGTGGTGGGAGAAAGGGAAAGACAGAGAGAAAAGAGATGGAGAAAGGGTGAGAGTGTGTGTGAGGGAGAATAAGAGGGGGGAGAGAAAAAGGATAAAGGAAGAAAGACAGAGGCCAAGGAGTAGATAGGCACTGATAGAGCTTGTTATTTTCAAAGCCATTTTCCTTTCTATTGTTTGCAGCGGAACAGGAATAAGGAAAAAAGAAGAAGTTCACACCGATTTCAAAAAGTCTCACTTCCTTTTTGACAGATGTGGTGTCAGCTTTGCTGTTTAATTAAAAGGAAATGGAGGTGATGATTGCAACACAGACGTGATCTGATATGATAATGTATTTACAATCATCAAGATGATCGTCATTAAGGATGTGTCAAGGACGAATTCATTGTGGGATTTGGGGTCCTGAGCTGTCAAGTGTATTTTTCTGAGGCAGTTGTGAGATTGTCAAGAGGATGCTGTGACGATGACAGTCACAATTAATAATTTGCTAAAAGAATGTGATTGAGTTTCATACACAGTTTTGTCATGGCGATTTGCAAAGCCCAGAACATTTATCCTAGCAGAGTAAATGAGAAAAACAATGAAAAAGGCTCAGGAAAGACTTGAACAAGAGACAAAAATACCCTTGATACTTGGGCTATATGGGATTCTATTATTAAATGTTTGTGAATTATTTCAAGTGAGTCAGATTTAATTTTTCATAAGTGGTGCATATGGAAGGTTCGTCAAAACAAATTGTTCGATTTTGACAATTACTACAACAATCACACCCTTCTTTCACTGCACCTGTTTGAAAATGAATAATTTGAAGTCATTTTAATTGCTTATGTGACAGCTAATCATCAAGGCATTAATTTATTTATCGAGCTTCATTTGAACTTCCTCCTTAGTGATAACATATCCAGCCTTACTCTCTAGAGTAACAGGATACTGATTAAACTGTAGCAACCTCCTTCAGTATTATGCAGATGCCGAAGAGTGAGCCACAGAGTGCTGCAATAATAAGATGCATGATCTGCAATAAGTCAAGATGAACCATGCATTGATCATAGAAAAAAAATGTGAAAAAAAAAAACTTGTTGAACTGACCCTAATTTTTTAAACTAAAACTGAGATTGTGTTTAGTCTGAAATGTAAATCTGTTCAGTATAAAGATTTCAAATGTCCATTTAAAGATATTGCTGTTTCTGTTAGTGAACCGAAACATAAAACCTGTGAACACTGAAATATCCCCCTGAATCAAAGACAAACTTGACAGTGTTGAGTTATGTGACGAACCACAGAAAGTGAGGAACATCTGCCCCAAACTCTCAGAGAAGCGGAGCATTAGCCTGAATGTTTCTAGCTGCTGGTGGCTCATCTGCAGTTGGTGGTGTGCCGGGATTGGTGCTATGGCTATGGGGAAATCAGCCACTGTTCTCTCTCTCTGGGTCCCAAGCATGGCCATTAACTGACTGCCAGCAGCTCTGGGAAGAGGAACAACAGATGCCAGCAACTGAAAAGCCTCCAGCTCTTCAGCTAAACCAATCCCAACTGAGTCGGGACGGGCCTCTGTAGATTTTTGGACATACAGCGAACAAATGTGGACATGAAAGGGGGAAGAGGAGGGCTGTTCTGGAGGTAAAGATTTGTTAACCCTCTTGAACTTGACAAGAGAAGGGACCAAGGCACAGATTAGCCCTCTCAAAGCTGGCTTTTGCAAAAGGTTGCTGTGTGAATATGTGAATGTTACTGTGAAGTGGTGTGTATGTGTGTGTATGTGTGTGCATACTCACAAGTGTTTGTTTACACTTGTGCTTTTATCTTTAAACAACTTTGGCTGTTTGCACATTCTATATGCAGACATGTACAGTTGTAATGACAGCCGCATATTAAACGGTATGTAATTACAGTGATGAAACCATTTAATTATGTTGTAATTACATTTTACTTCTCTGCCATTACCATATCTGTTCTACAGAAAAAGATTTTTTTTTCATCCGATGACAGTAGATACCGTTACAACCATTTGGCACAATGTAACACAGCAGCACCGCAGCTCCACTTTCATTTCCTTCAAAAAGACGGGAAAGAGATCAACTCTGAAAATGTCATGACACATTTAAATGATTTAAAATCCATGTCCTGCACCTGGAAATACATAATGAGCCTAAACTATTTAGGTGCTAATGCTACCTTAAGGTGCAGAGGTCATGTACTTGAACATTACACCTTACACTTTAGCAAAGGCACACGAGAGACATCAAGTGATTCTGACCACATCAAGGTTCTGTGGAACAAGGAAACAGGGAAATGACGGGACGCTGAAGGAGGAAGTGGAGGTGGAGTACAGAGTGGGGTAGCAAGAAAGCACAAAGCCTGGGTAAACACAGCTAGGTCTGCATCTGGAACCAACTAAAAAGATGCTTAATAATGCAGAGCCGTGCAGGCGGGCCCTGTGCAGCTGTTGTGTGCGCAGGACCATGAAAGACTCTCCATCTGACAGCTGGCTCCATCACCCTCTCCCTCTCTTTCTCTTTTTCTCTCTTGCTTCCCTCTCTCCTCTGTGGTCCAGAGTGGCAAGGAGACAGCAGATTAGGGATTAGCCAATCCCTGCCATCCTCATCTGTCCCATCTGCCTGCCAGCTAGGCAAGCTCCTGATCCCAGGGAGAGATGGGACATTACTGGGGGAAAGGGGGAGTGAAACAACAGAGGAGACAAGCAGGACTGAGGGGATGCAGGGAGATCTGGGACAAGGCAAAACTGTAGAGGATGAACCCTGAGCAGAGAGCTGGAGGAGAGTGTCAGAAACATGAAGGCAGAAACAGGACGGCCAGTGTGGAGTGGAATAGACAGAGACACATACCATACAGTTTAGGGAATAAAAGATGAGAGACCTCACCCTTTCAGCGAACTTCAGGCTACTTTAACAATTTAAGTCAATGCCATGATACATGCCATGATTCTGTAATCTCATGAAACATTCAGAAAACCTGCCAGTCTGAATATTCAACAACTTTTCAATGCAATACTGTATCTTCATCTGTGACTTTCAAGCTACAGGCAGAGCATGAATGCACATTATTTTCTGCGCAGAAATTTTACCTGAACAAAGCTGGCACCCCTTTGCAGTTGCTAAAAATACCCCCTTGTATTTTGTCTCGGTATCAAAGAGACCACTTGTCTTTTTAATAATCTGCCAGCTCACATTTGGCAGAGACCAGAAAGCACACTCAGAGAAATAATTGCTGTTATCTGTTAGAGTCAATAAAACCGCTACAATTGCACTGTTTGAGATAAGAGTGTGCTCCTCGCCATGTGTTCCCTTAAACGAAGTCCCACTAAATGATTTAGATATACGCTCACTAAGTATCTGCTTATACATTATGAGTGTAATAAGCTCCAGGCAATTGCAGGCTATTGGAAGCATCCGTCAATGAACTAAATAACAAGGATACAAAAGCTGCACACATGCAAACTTGGTTTTGAGTCACAATTTAAATCAAATATCAGCATTTGATTCCTACTTTTAAACACTGTGCCGTCTTTTATAGACCTATCTTTTGCTACAAGGGCATGTACAGTAAATGTATTCACTGTATATTTTCAAGAATTAAGTGGACAACAACAGGTAGCAAAGACATTATAGTTTTGTTTCATACTATAATGACGATTCAAATTTAAGGGACCGAGTTCTGCTCAGCAACAGGGGATTAAAAAAAGTTATCTTTTTTTCCTCTAGAAAGGCACTAGGTAGCTTAACAGGCCCTCAGCTCCAGTACCTGGTTCCCTCTGTGCACACCTTTAAATCACACCCAGGATAGTTGCCTTGTCAAAGCGCTCTCAGTGAGCCAGGCATCTGAGAAACATTAAAACACTTCCTCATGCAAGCCTGAGCCTCCCACAGGGCAGCGAACAGGAGCAGAGCCTTTCTCTCAGGCCCAGTATCCGGGGAGGATACTGCTCAGTACCGCTTGGAAAGTCCCAGCTCGGACAGCGGTGGTTAATATTTTAATAGCCTACGGCTGAGGCAGTTATCATCCAAGTGTATTCTTGTTGGTGGATTTAAAAAACCCACTCTCTCTCTCTCTCTCTTACTCTATCGCTCTCCCTCTCTCTTTCTCACAGTTAAGATCCCGATTTGAGTTTTTAATTATTCTTTTTTGAATTCCCCAACCAGCTCTCCTCTGTTCTTTTTCATTTGTGCTGTGCAGTTTTTCCAAGACTTGTGCCCAGGGAATCCCTGACAGTGTCCTACTTAACTTTTCACTTTCTTTCCTGTGATTTCTTCTTTTTTCTGGTTTTAGGGACTATTACTGATCAATCCACAGCTTCTCTCCAAACACCTGCATTTATATTGATCAGTCATTCACTTTCCCTTCTTTTGAACTGAAGCAAAGACTTGTCAGCACAGGTAGAAGTGATCAAATCCCCTTATGAAGCCACAGCTCTGAGCTCTGAAATCCTTTACGTGAGAACAATGTCTGCCCGCAAGTGCTACTCTTTGGAGTTAAGTGGACACCAGAACAGTCATTGAAATGGTCTCCTAACGCAACTTTGTCAAAACTTTTGTTGTTTCCACTAATAGATATTTAAAAATCCTATAGTGTAGTTCTGTAATTTCAAACAACTTAGGAACAAAGGAGATATCTTAATATTTGTGTACTAATGCTTACAATGGCATGTGTGTATGTGTGTGTGTGTTTGCATATGTTAGCATGTGAACATTTGTGTCCATGCAAATGTAAGTCTACAGGTCTTTTTTTCTCTGTATGCGTGTGTGTGCATGTGTGTGTGGCTGCTCTGAGCCAGCCGTCAGCACAGCCTGCAGGGAAGGGGCCGGGGTTACGGCATCAGCTGCAAGCAGGAATGAGAATGGCTGAGAGTCA
Organism: Pseudamia nigra; assembly: GCA_029823295.1. Lineage (NCBI taxonomy): Eukaryota > Metazoa > Chordata > Actinopteri > Kurtiformes > Apogonidae > Pseudamia > Pseudamia nigra. The sequence continues at coordinate 20,098 of JAQQAE010000427.1, forward strand.
GACAGACACTGCCGTGGGTTATTATGTTTGAGTCAGACCATGCACTCCTGGGAACACCGAAAATATTGCTGTTACAGTTGTAACATTATCACAACAGAATAAATAAGAGCGGACCCGGGACACCCAAGGAAAGATTTTTTTTAAAATTACACGGGCCAAAACAGAGCTGGAATAATTAATCAACTAAAACTCATCACAGCAAAGCATCTCCTCTGCTCACTTAATTGAAGTGCGCTAAATGCAGCGAGTGCTTTCAAAATTGAGAGGATGGGTCAATCCGAACCTCTGCACCTCCATAATGAAAGAGAAAAAGGAAGATAATAGCACACATAACCTCAAGCAATTAAAGGGCTCTAGAATGTGGTGAACAAGCTTTGCCCTCTTGGACACTGTTGACCCATGGTGCCCAACAAGGCCCCCTGGGAAATAAGCACTTATTAAAAATGGAGGAACAGCCACAATCCCACTGAGGCTGTAATATGCTATAGAGTAATTTAATTCTACTTACATGTATCACTTCAGCTTCCGTGCCGAGTATGAAGCAATTCAGCATTTCATTTGACAAAATATGACCTGTCAAGAGACTGAATAATAACTCTGCAAGATCAGACGTGTGGACATACGATACAGTACTGTGGCTGGTTCCAGAAAAAGGTTCCTGCCATTCATAAAGCATCTCATCATAATTGTCATTTCCTCTGCTATCTTGAAACAAGCTGCAGCATACAATAAAAAGCAATACATAAAAAAGCCTCATCTACTTATGGGATTATTTTTGAAAGTCTCCCTTTACCCTCCAACATACTGATGAAACACACATCCATGCTTGATTTGATCATTCTTCATAAAGGGAAAAAAAGTATACAGCGGAATCACAAGTCCTGGCATGGGTTTGGGAATATTGGTTGTACCCTCCTCAAGAGTCAAGAAAATCCCTTGGTATGGTTTCTCTTTCTTTGTGCTGTGTAGCTTCATCGCAAATAAACATACTGTCTGTTATTGTTTTCCCTTAAGAACCTCAGAGTTAAAAAAGTATATTTTTTTCTTTTGCTCTTCAAAATGAAATACAGGTCAGTGTCCTACATAAGTTTGCTGCAGTTTTGAAAACATTTCTGCAGTATGTTTAATGTGTGAGGGTCGTATTTGCAATAAATTTCAAAATGCACCAAAAAGTATGTCTGTTTTCTCCTTCTCTTTTTTTCAGGTTTGAAAACCAGCTCCTTGCGCAAGTTTAATAATGATAATTGTTAGATATAGATTAAAGTATGAGGGTGGAGAGGGAAAAAAAGATCTGAAATGCAACCATGAATAAAACAACTGCTGTAGGGGTACAATTTGGGCCGTCTGATTTTCTCCGTGGGTGTTGAGATGAATAAAAAAGGTCCTTCTTGAGCATGCATGTGTGGTTGTCTTTGGGAGAGCGGCCATGCCCTGTGGACAGATAAAGGAGTGATAGGACACCGGGGGATAGGGCAAGGACACGTGGCGGCCCGCCCCTGGTCATTGGTGACAAGAGCAGGGGGACGTTAAACACACACACTGGGCTGACTCCACACTTTGATTTAGCGCTTTTGCCTAATGTTACAAAGGGGGGTTACAGAGGCCCACTGGAGATGGGATCAGCAGATCTCACCGACTGTCGTCATAAAGGAGCCTGCAGAGGGCTCAAACCTCGACTTGCATCTGATACACAAGCCAAGCTACTGTGTGTGAGAGAACTAGAGGAGGAGAGGGGTGGGCTGCCGACCATGGAGAACAATACACAAAGGGCATTTAATGTTTCCATATTGATGCTCTGTAAATGGCTTAATTTGTCTGAAGATGCGCAGAAAAGGCAGTGAGTTGAATGCTGTGGTGTGTGAAAACTGTATTGACTCAAAACACACAATTTAATACATATTAATATTAGATGAATGACTCATTAATGGATGCATCAGACAAATCAGAATATTGTGTCATAAATAGACTGAGGGCTTTTAAGAATTTATGGAATAGTGATTATTTTTCTTTTCCCAAACAGTGATACAGATCCAACTTCTTCTCCGGTCCGTACAGGTAAATAATCTCTTGCTTTTTTTTCCAGCTAGTTACTCTTACTGTGGGCTGGGAGCTGATCTCTGCTCCAGACACTTTCAAGTCTACTTAATGTAGCCTACACGGGCTTCACAGGCTGTTTCATGCTCTTATGGAAAACAGGCCTTTGAAATCCCTCAGCAGCCCAATCTTAATCTCATTTGTGAATATGAGCCGAGCCACGACAGGACCAGGAACATCCTCGTTTTCCTAAAGCACCGTTTCATTTGTCAGGAGATTTGGGGCGGTTGACACTAGAGGAGTGATTTAATTGATTTTAATCACACACCTGAGATAGGGAGAGCGAGGGGGCTGCCCTTAACGATTATTCAGAGGGCCCATCCCATGCTGTATCTGTGCTCTCAGCCCTCTGTTTGTTTTGATACATCAGCATTTTGATGGATAGGACTTAGATTATGAACTTAAAAATCAGTCTGGAATGTAAAACATGACCTTGGACTTAATATGCCAATAGGAATAATAAAACCATTGTTCATCAGATAAAAGTGCATCAGGATCCGCATACTTTGGTGAAAAATCATTTCCCAAGGAGGAACATACAATGTGGATTTTCTATTTCGAAAGATTGCTGTCAGCTTCCTGACAACGTTGACTTATTATCTCCAGTTGACGGTGTACTCAATGTTTAACGGACACACACTGTGAAAACCTTCCAGAGGCAATGCTCAACTTTGTACCGCTTAAAGATAAATTTTTCCCTTTTGCCTCTTCAGGAAGTTGGATCCTTCTGCCTTCCCTCAGTGCGCCACAGTAATTTGTTATGAAAATCTAGACCAAAAGCAGAGGGGGAAAGCAGGACCACGTTGTTGCAAGCCATTAGTTGGGAAAAGTGTTTGGTGAACATTATAATGCAAACCAACCCAGAAAAATAGACTGGAAGACAGCCTGGGGAGAGAGATTTAAATATGTAATAAACTAATATTTCATTTATTTCCCTCACATGGGATTCTGACCATTTAGCTGCAGCATATTCAGATCAGAACCCCTCTCCTTTAATGAGTGAAACCAGCAATTATACACATCCTGGAAAATTTCTGAAAATGGATCTGAAACCGTCGTGCATTACAGTACACAGTTTACTGCAGACTCTTCATAGTTTTATTTTGTGCAATTATGGCAATTTTACTATGGTTATCCCTTCAGTTTCTTTTTTGCAATTTCTTTTTTTAATTAGAATTTTACTTCAAAATAAAACATTCAAATAAAAGTTATAAAGCTGTATTTTATCATGTCTTTCGCCCTCATTCCTTCATTCAAGGCCTTTCTCTGTGTTTTGCTTTGTCCTGTTTTAGATGCACTGTGCGTTATTATCAGATTTTTCCTGTCTTTTCAGTTCCATGTAGAATACAATGGCATTCATTCTTGATGAGGTTGCTGTCACTTTTAATTTCTGTTAGTTCTGGTAAAATGAATGACAGTCGGCCTTGTAATAAATATAACATGCGCTGCATTAATTTTTCAGAGAACAAGAATGGGAGGCTCCTGTTACTAATTCCTTTTCAAATGTTTAGATTTATGGCTTTCTCAATGAGTGCATCTTTTTTCAAACTTTGTGGCAGAAATATATTTCCATCTCATTAATGAGCAATTAAGGGGAAGGGGAGTGCACTCGGAATCTCCATACTAAAGGACATGTCTTTGATGAATCTGCATAGCATGAGTGTATGTGCATGTGTGTACTCATAGGTGCATTTGTATGTCACTTCAGTGCATGTATGATTTTTTTCCTGTTTTTCATGTAAACATGTATTTTTCTTTTTGAAGGTGGGGTGTACATATGAGCCATGTTTGTGCACGAGTGAAACATGTGTAGACACGATATATTGTAGCGTGTGTGTGAGCATAGGCATAGATTTCAGGGGGGTGGAGGGATTTGTCCCCCTCAATATCTATCAAGTACATCAATATGAATAAAATACTGTAAATTCAAATATAGTAAATCTTCATTCTTTACAGGAAATTATCTTACATTTAAGCATAGAATAGATTTAAATATTATGATTCATTTAGCATGTTTCCTATGAATTTTCATTTAATTTCAGGCTGTTAGTTATTTAATTAATTTCCTTCTTTATTGCCTTAAGATTCTCAGCTTCTTTATTCATTTTAAATACCTTTTTGTTGTTTATTTAATTTCATTCACGTGTTTTGTTCCCTTTATTGCTTATTTTGGCTCATTTTTCTTGCTTATTGCTATATTTTTGTTTATTTTGTTGCTTGTTGTTGTTCATTTTGTTTATCATTTCCATGATCCTTTTTGTTCATTTTTGTTAAATTTATTGATTATTTTGTGGGACTTTGTTTATTTTCTTGACTATTTCATTTGTTTTTCCCTCATTTTCCTGTTTTTTTTTCGTTCATTTTTGCACTTTTTCTGGTTAGGTAGTTTATTTTGTTTGCTTTCTTAATCATTTATTTAATTTTCTACTTTTACTTTTGCTCAATCCTTCTAATTTCCTTGATTATTTTGTCAATTTTTACACATTTTCTTGATTATTTTGTGAATTTTTACTCATTTTCTTGATTATTTTGTTCACTTTTACTCATTTTCTTGATTATTTTGTTCATTTAAACTCTTTCTTTATTAGTTTCCTCCCCTTCCACTGTTCAGCCTTGTGTGTGAGGGTGTATGTGCGAGTGTGTACGGGCGTGTGTGTACGGGCGGGGGTGTGTGTGTGTGTGTGTGTGTGTTCCCACCTCCCTCGATAGATTCTAATTACTGTTGACTTTTATCCCTGAGTTTGCACTGTTCCTGCTGTCTGGATATCATCATTGACAGGTCTGCTCAACTAACCCTCAGACAGTAGGGGAAAGCCTCAGCATCACCTCAGTTTATAGCCACATCAGCGAAAAATTCAGGACATAATGGTGCTTCTCAGTCAACGTTTTCAACCCAAAGTGAGAGTAATGATGGTCCTCTAATAAGCCCTTTATGAGCCATCTTTGTACTTTGTTAGGCAGGAAATCCACTGTAGCAGTTTTATCACCCTGAATTAGTTTGTGTTGAGTTGGACTCTGTGCTTTATGGCAAAAATAGATTTAAAAAAATGAGAGAGATGAAAACGTTTGGATATGCTCAAAAGAAGTCCTCTCTCAAAGGCAGTACATCCTCAAAGAAGTTGAGGGAATCTGATATTCTTTTTAATGTCTGGAAAGCTGTTGAAGACATGAGCTACTGTATGTCCTTGTAGTGGCTTCACCGTGATGATACATTACACAGGTCCAGGTTAGCCACGGGGTATCCCCAACTATCAAATAAAAGTGACATATTGAACTAAATAAATGCTCATTGTCAGTGTTTAAGGGGACACCAGGTAAAATATGGCTTTAAATGCTTGTTAACAACTAAACTGTGACATGACTTGTTATGATTTGTCACAGATATTTTATACTTTCAATTAAAAAATGACAATATAGCCTTGACTCCAACTGTGATGTACTTTGAATAATAAAAAAGCGCTATACCTACAATATGTGGGCCCTATTGTAGACACACTGCTGCAAAAGCTATGACGCTATGCAGTATATATGAGCTCTGGTAATGATGCTACTGTAGTTATAACTTGGCAATAACTACAGTAAAGATGTTTTCAAGGGTAATTTTGTTGCAGCTCAATGACATTAATTTTGGTTATAATGGCTGATAAAAAATGCAGTTAGCATAATTTGAAGACAGGAAGAGCTAATAAGATGGACCATATCAGCAGTAATCCCATTTCCATCCAAGCTCATCTTGGTGCAAATGTCATTCATATTTTAGCCTTAACCCTTATTAGGAATGTCTGCTTCCGAGTGTCTGAATTACATTTTCAGGATTTCCACTCATCTTTAAAGACAAAATCATTTGAATTCCTAAAGATGGCAGACATTGACAGAGGAGAGACAGAGGAGAGTGAAAGTATATATAAACCCAGAGATACTTTTTCTTCTGGGCTTTTTTTAATGAGCTAAAGTCCCCACTTCTTGCCATTTCCCTGCCTTAATTGATGATTATGTTGTTACACAGTAGAAGCGCTTCCCTCTCTCCACCCAGTCATTATGATATGGACAGGCAGCTCTTGAAGCTTCAAAGGCAGGATGGAGTGATTTAAGCTCAATTCAACCATCCCCTGGCCCACAGGTAAAAACCCTTGTAAACAGTAAATGCTAATCGCTAATTAGCCCTGTGGCTGAATCACACAATTTCTGTTTGAGCTGACCGCTGTTACGGTCCTGCTTAAGGGCATGTTGTATCTCTTTTGACGGCCCAATTAGAAATTCAGCTGCAGAACCATAAGGCAACCTCGTCATGAATATTTAACAAGACTGCCACAGACGAGCACGAAGGGGGCACTGAACCACATGTCATGGAGGGAATATTCTGCAAGTAACCACCAATCAATAGTCACTTGATGTTCTGTGTATTAAATGATTGCTGTTTTTCTAGGGCCTGTAATAGAGAAAGACTACAGGTCAGGGTGATGAGGGGGCTAAAGTAATAAGGGTTGGGTTCACACCACTGAATGTCCAAATTAAATCTCCGGTGGACATGATCCTATCTGACTCAAAACATAGCAGGCACTCAGGAATCAAACTCCAGCCTCGGTGGTTCAACTCAATCTGAAAGGACTGGCAGGTCTGTGCCACTGCCAGGGAATAATTAGGCTACTGTCCTTCACAATATGTCAGGCTAACTGACTGAGGAAATGCTGCATGCTCTCACTGCACTTTCACTTCATTGCTGTATGGTGAGGTCTGAATATAGAGGAAGCCCATGTGCTGACTCAGTATTGTAGGATATTGTGGAACATATACCGTGTCAGACGCACAGACATTGCAAAGGGCAATAAAGCTATACCATTATCATTGCTGCACAGGTTGACATGCCAAGCGCTGCACTCCAAATGGGAAGGGGTGCAGCAGTGGTGCCAGGCTGCTGCTTTTCTGTTTTGTCAACTTTCATTTTTTCACTGAATTTTTAATGATAGTTTGTTTTTCATATCTAATACATTTTTATACAGACAATGCATATTAAGCCATAATGGGCTCCCACTTCCTTTTTGACAATAATTGCAATACATGTGTCAGGTAGACGTGGGGTGTTATGCTGTAATTGGTATTTCATTGTACTAACTTGCAACACCTAAGACTGATTCTTCATTTACAATAACACCCTAAAACAGCATGCTGCCTAGCATAATTATTTCAGCGAATATGAAAAGTGCCTGTTTAAACTTTATTCACTCTCACCTATTCTTCTCCTTCCAGAGCTGTGAAATAGCTTCCAGAAGAAAACAGAAGAATTCTGGCATTTCATCAACCAGAATGTGTTGCCTGTCACTGAATTGCGGAGGGTTCAAACACCTTTCTCAAGTAACCAAGGTAAACATGTTTTTTGAGCCTAGGGGCAATTGAATGAATTACCATTCCTCATCGTTTCATTATACAGGTATTCTGTATGTTAAACAGCTTTGCATACTGCAAAAATATGCAGAATTTAGGTTCCTTGTCCACACAAATATTTATCAAGATGGTGAAATTTCCAGGTTTCTTCAATATATTTATTCTCTCCACCTGACCGAAAAGTAAAGGTGTTTTATTGCTTTGATTTGTACATGAGAACATCATTTGAATGAGTAGAAAACAACAAGTGTAAACCTCTCACCTTCCACTCACTTACTCCGTATCACTCCAGGCAAATTGTTTTTACTTTCGACCCCATGACAGCAACTAAAGACCCACCTGCTCATCCAATAACAGCAAATAAAATCACATAGGCTTCCCTTTCTTGGTTTCAAAGGGACATTCTCTAAGTTGATTCTTTTCATTTAATTCCTGCAAAGGGATAGAGCCCCCCACCCCCACACTCGCCCTTTATCTGCTCGTGAGAGTGGGGGAAGAAACAGAGGATTATCGATTTGCACTCAAACAGTGGGCCAACCTAAAAAGCCCCAATGAATTGTCACTCATTATTGAAATTATCAGGCACTAATTAAACTGGCAACCCTAAGCCCCCTGGGCTGTGCTCATCTCCAACTGAATTTCAGCTCCTCAGACAGTAATAGGGAAGCAGCATTAGCCGCTACTGGATGCTAATGAGACCTGGAAGCTGTCTCTCCCTCTTAGGGTTTCACAGAAGCAACTGCTGAATGTGAACCACAACTACAGTGCAGCACTGTTTGTGAGCACTTGATTGGCAGAATGAGAGAGAGCAAGAGAGAGGGAGGGAGAGCGAGATTTAAACTGGCGACTGTATGAAACTGCGTGGTCCTCCGAGTACAGCGTCAACAGTTACATTCAGCAATAATTTTAGTACACGGATCTGAAAGATTTGAGGCTTTTTGTGCATAATGCCTCCCCATTTTCTGTCTGTCGCTGCTCTACATATTTCCACCTCGCTCTGTATCTCTCTGTACTGAAGTTGTTGACTTACTTCTCATGCGCTCTCCGCTTCTCCTCTATGCGAATCAACAGACACAGTACCAGTGAGAGTCTGACTGACTTTATCACATGGTACACAGCTTGTTAATAACTTCCTCTGACAATTCCTCCTCATCTTTGCTGATGACCAGAGGGACAGCCATGATTGTCATGTTTGTAGGGGAAGAAAGACTCTAAACAATGATGTCACGTCAGCCTCTCTATTAAAAGACTTCATATTTTGAGCGGCATAATTAATACTCTTGGGCATGTCGCTTCCAAGTTGGCACTCCAGGCAAAGGGCTGCCACTCACCTGATAATTATTTTTGGAAATGGAGCCCAAATTACAGTGATTGACAAATGCAACAAAGCAGAGACACCCTCAAGCATTTGTGAAGAAAGAAATGAGAAGATAGTTAAGTGGTTAATGCACTTTCACAGTGGATTTAAAGTTTAAATCGCTTGTCCTTTCATGTCGCAAATGTAACTTTGGCTAGGGTCAAACTATTTAGCCCCGGCATCCTTTTAAAGTAACACACTAAAAGGCCTCTCCAGGAGTAATTAACACGTTCATCATATCTGCTCCCAAGTGTTAAAATAAAATTGTTTTATTATAATTTTATTCTAATGTATATTTTTCAATAACAGCATTATCCACTGATATATTCAGTGCAACTATAGTTATGGTGTCAGAGCGCTCGTCAAAAATCACGCTCAGCAATTCACATGAATTTGAGTGTGTCTTGACTTCACAGTTCTCTGAAAAAGGCAAACAGTTGTTAGCCTGTCAGGCTGCATCCATTAGATGGTGGATAGAGAAAAGCAACATGCCTCTATGCTTTTTACACCTCTCGCTATGCGTAAATCAGCCACTCTGTCATTCCACTCGGAAGAGAGGGGGAGGAATTATGTCAAGTTATTTGTTTTGTACCAAAATGAAATATTTATCGGGAGTGAACACCTACCAGGAACAGACGATAGGCCAGGGTGCTTCATCTTCTCAGACTCATATTTGGCTTCCACCTCCGCAAAGGCCAAACCATGTCCTGAGGGTTTTCAGTGATTCAGGGAAGTCCGCTAGCTTTGAATCCACATTTCAAAGCCTGTGTTGAACTGGAGGACTGAGCTGGAACTGGAGGGAGACATGTGTACACACACTCTAACCAATTACATGTTGATCTCCTTGATTTCTTTCTCTGTTTGATGGGCACAAGATAACTTCATACGTCCTTATTTTCCATGTTTTCATATAGTCTGAAAAATGATTTAATATATCTGCAATGAAACATACAGGACAGTGCTGATGATTTATGATTCGCGGTTAGGAAGTTTTCCATTTAAACAGTGGGCTGTGAAGGAGATGTTAAGTTACAGTGCAGTCATCAGGGGTTATTTTGTTTTCCCTCAAAACACCCTGAACACACATCATTTACCATAATTTAAGCTTGAAATACTGGTCTAAGGGAGGAAAACAGAACGATTGATGGAAATTGAGGGGGGTGGGCAGAGGTGGAAACCTTAAATCCTCTAAGTAAAATCAAATTTTACCTCTATTTAACAGAAACAAACCCTGACAGGAAAACCATGACATAGTAGTGCGGTTTTCAGAATAAGCACTCAAAACAAATTCCTTCACATCGGACCTCATTTGAGAAAATACTTTTCATGGTGAGAGGCAGGAGAGTGGTAGAAAGGGAAGTATTATTTGCCTCTACTCCAAGTGGACCACTTAAACAGTTGTATTATTGATAGTAGCAATAATGTGGACCTCTGCTCTACGTCCTTCAGTATGTCATTAAACGTGTGTCAACAACAGCTTCCACTCTCCCGCTTTGCTGGGAAAGTCATTACAGGCACGGGATGCTAAATACATTAACAGAAAAAGGTCGAAAAGCGAAAAGAGAGAATCGTTGTACCTTTGTCCAAACCCATTACAACACTGACCCTTCTGACTTCAAAGTAACAGTGATTGAGTTGGTGTCATCACGGTCCCGGACTTCCCTGCCAGTAGGCCTACCTGGAAAAGTCTTTCAGAGAAGGCTCTCGTTTGATCATGCATGCGGGCGATGCATGTCAAGCCGGGTTATTCCCACAGTTAATATTCTTTCATAACCTGCCATGCGAACTGAACTTGATTATTTTGGCACCTGGGCAAACAGCTACAGCTTTCAGGTGGTGCATACAGTATCAGAGACCTCGGTCACAAGGGTGATCTATTCGCTGAAAAGGCAGGGTTCTGGCAAAAGACTCAGCACCTTAGAGTAATGAAGCCAGCCCTACTCTGTGAGCATGGGCAGAACAGGTTACATTAGAAATGCATGAAGGCCAATAGGTGGTTACCTTAGGTCTGCTCCAACCCATTTATATTCCATCAACTGATATCAAAGCAGGAAAATGTTTTTGGAGAGGAGGAAAAGCGGCGAGCGCAGAGGTATATTGAAATGTCTGTGTATCAACAAAACATGCAAAAATGGTTGTCAAATAGCACTGGGCATGTGAAACTGTGTATTGGTGTCCAAGTTGATGGCTACCACAGAAGGCAAGAGGCGTTTCTTTGGAAGCCTCAACTATGGCTTGGATAAAGCCTGGCTTGGATAATGAATCTTTTCCTTTAACAACACTTTAAAAAAGCACCATGATTTTTACTTTGCTGTCTCATTACCAGTGTCCACTTGGCAGAAGCGGAACACTGTGCTGCCCAGAATTAAGGCTTGAACCTGGGCAACTTTCCTGCTGTCCACCCACCCTCTCTGCTTTTGCTTTCTCTCTCAGAGACTTGGTGCTTACTTAATCATGATTAATCGCTGCCTGGATAATCAGATACAACATCAAAAGGTTGGAGATGACAGTCCAAGGACGCTTGGGAGGAAACAAGGTATACCAGGCATTCATTAGCTTTGGCATGGCAGTCATACATTAGCCCATAACCCTTTATTGTCCTAATTAGGCTGGATTGGGGCTGCTAGCATTAACACAACCAATATTATACATATATGCATGTGCTCTATTAGAGTCTATCTCAACTTTAGGCCACACAGTGTAACCCTATACACATGAGCCCTTTATGTCCTCAGCTTTAGGTTATCATTATTTTATTTTTTTCTCTTTTTTCCTGCCCAGGTAGGAATTTGTCCTTGCAGCATATTATGTTAGCTCACATCCAACCACTAAGCTGGCCGGTGTTTTTGATTTACAATCACTTACTTGGGACAAACATAAGACAGGTTTTCCCTTCCTCCATTATTTTACTCATCTCACTTCACACTGTGAGGTGCAACCCATACTGTATATTTCATTTATTTTTTTTCCCCTCCTTCCCCTGTTTTAAGTCTCCCTGGATGGAGCCTGGCTTGCGGTGCACCATTTTCCCAGATACAGTAGCAGTGGTGCTGGGCCCTGTTCAACCCCATTATTTCTGGGAGCCAAATTCCCATGGTCCCAGGAACAGGCGTGCCAGCTCTGCCTTCTTGGCTCTCTTCCCTGGTATTGTTTCCTTTGTTACATCCAGAGCTGCATTTCAGCCCGTTAATGTTTGCGCTGGGAGGTCCAAATTCCCAGTGTTCAGCTTTAGAAAAGGTAACTTGAAGTTCAGAATGCAACCACTTTTTTTTCTTCAGCAAATTATGTGTTTTTTTCTACTTTTATTTTGTCCTTTTTGTTCTTTGTTGTGATATAGTATATACAACCACAGCAATCCCATAAACTTGTTCAAGATAAAATCTGTGCATGCAGTGCAGCAATAAAATCCCTCCCCTGGATGTAATTTTTCCACTTTCTAACCCTGATATATTAAGTCTTGAGAACTTTTGCTCTGTAATGCAACAATTTTACCACCATTACATTGTGTAACATTTAAAAAATTTAGATAATGAACCATAAAATATCTCCACCCCAATTCTAGCAATCTGACAAAATCTTAAGGTCATACAAGGGTGATTACCCAGACACTATTACTGTCATTTTGAGGCTGACTAACGATTCCTTCTTGATGACATTTCCCCATCTGTAATCCACTTTATCACACATCATTCCAGCCTTAGCACCCTAACTCCTTTTCTCTGATGTCAACTCATGTAGCCATGATGGCAGCTCACACATGGGATTAAATGCAGGGTTTGTTGGCTCAGCGCAGCATGGAGGGAGCATTTCCGACTGATGTTGGCTGTTCCACTCCGAGCCACAGCACTTGTCTCCCAGAGCGCAGACACGACGGTGTCAGGTAATTCTCTGAGGAAGAGCCACACGCCCCTGCAGAGAGCAGTGGGGGAGCCTGTATCACATCTCAGGAGTTGTAATAGCAGCTTTGAAGACTCCAGTCCACTAATCCCACATCATGTGATCATGTGTCTAATAGACCGACTCCTAATTCACAGCATTGTGGGGGATTTTTAGCTGTCACTTGTACCAGCAGAGGTTTACAGTGGAAGAGTGTTATTTTATTTTTTTTGGTGAAAATAAACACAAAAGCCTCCAGCACACGGTTACACATGTGCCTGCACACAAATGCAATGAACACACATACCCAGAAACACAAAGAATCAAGAGAATAAAAGCTGAAATTTTTAAGAATTTAAGTAGTGAAGAGCAAGGCTGAGAACAAAAATTATTTTATGCTCTTAAGTCATCTGAAATATGGTCTATAGTGTAAAAAGATGATCAACAATGAATAATCTTTGTGCAGAACTAAAGCTCTTCCTTAATAAACAGTTAACAGAATTTATATTAGGTCAGCCTGTGATCAATAATAGTATCTCTGGTGATGGTGCAGACAGTCTGATCATACATCACAGAAAAAAAAAATCCTTGCAAGAAATTTGAATTAAATACCTTGAAGACTAGTTTTATACAGTAGACATGGTCTACTCCATAGTCATAAGCTGTCAAATCTTAGAAAAGAAGAAAATGCAACAGGACCCTCTGAGTATAATGTGTGATCATTGCAGAAGCCCAGGTCTGTTGAGGTTTGTGTGACATTTTTAAGTCCTTTTTGAGTGATTATCTCTAAGGTACTATGCACATTAAATGGCTGAGTTAACCTTAACACATGTAAAACCATTACGCCTATTGACGACAGCAGTGTTTAATCCTGCTTTGCAGTTTGATATTGACACTCATGATCAAATGCTAAGCTCTGCTAGCAGATAGGTTGTCCCTCTCTGGGGGACTGAGAGACAGGCAAATGAAGCAGCACCAGATTGATGAGAAATGAGTGCTCTGTAAATTGTGTGTGTGTGTTGGTGGGTGGGTGG